>JAOTQR010044037.1:0-15107 GCA_025774065.1 Solanum ossicruentum
AGGTAGCGGTAAGGTCTGCGTACGATCTACCCTCCCCAGACCCCACTTGTGGGATATCACTGGGTATGTTGTTGTTGGAAAATTTTATTTCTTCGAATTCCTATTTGGCTTTTTAAACCTGTAAGCTGGCCCACCCAGCATTAGTTTAAAAACTACCTACTTTAACCCACCCGCTCCGCCTAGCATTAAACCCGCCCAGCCCCGCATAGCTCTAAATCCGCCCCATACCCACCCAGCCTTGCCCCGTTGCCATCCCTAGTTGGCTACGCAATGAGGACCTGTCGCAGAGCAGAGTTATCACTTCCTTAATTTTCCTATTTTGGCGTAAGGGGTCGGGTCTTCGACCCATGCCCATTTATGCGTAAAAACACCTATACTTAGCCATTGTTTTCAACTCTATATCACTCAAGGCACTCTCAAAATGCTCTCCAAGACTTAACCAAATATTTCCTCAAAATTCAAGTGTCCTATACTTAATTCCGAACCTCAATAACTCCATTCAAGTTCAAGTCTACATCAAGAAAACCCAAGTTTGAAGTATGTGGGTTTCATCAATTGGGTCCTTTCACCCATGGAGCCCAATCTTCCTATTTTGTGAAAATTATATGTTTTCAAGTTGTATTATCTATGGGTATCTTCTATTATGGATTATGAATATAAATTTATGTTGGAATTTTATGAAATGTTGATTTATTATACATGACTATCTATTTCAAGCTTGTACTATGAATGAGTTTTGTCTATTGAGACTATACATGTTTTGAGCTATTAAACTATGATCTATTATGAGATTTGATGATAAATTTCAAGGTATTCTATATGAGGGTTTTATGATATGTTGGTGGATTGATTTGCATTGAGTTTTCTCATATTAATACACTCTTGAATTGCATGATTTTGAATAAGCATTATGCATCCACGAAGTGTTTGATAAAATATCTTGACGAGGATTCTTAGAGTTATTGATGATCTATTGTATGATTTATGAGTCAAGTGACTTTATGATGATTTTGTACTTTCAAAAATACATTGAATTCATGAAAATGTCTATGATATTGTAAATACCGGATTAAGCCCTTTTTCAAAGATTTTACCTCTTTTAGGCCGTCGATGTTAATGCAACGTTAATGTATGATTATGATATACTCATATGTTATCATGTTGTTTACCTTGGTAAGTAGACTGCACCTCAAGCCTCAGTGACCTTATTGAGGGAGTGTCATGCCTCGTTTAGCTTGTCGAGGGGGTGCCATGCCTTAATCACCTTGTCGATGGGGTGTCAAGCCTTGGTCATCTTATCAAGGGGGGTCTCATGCCTCAGTCACCTTGTTTAGGGGATGTCATACCTTGGATTCTAAGTGGTAGCCTGCCCAGTCGATGTCAGTTAACGTCCCTTCCTACATATGTCTTATGCACTATATAAGTTGAATGATTTACAAGTATGTTTTACTTCAAGCATTGATTATACATGCCATATTGAGATTATACATATCTATTGCCTAAGATTATGCATTTTAGTTATATTGGCTTATGTCTTGTTGCATTGTATCCTATATACTAAGTACATTCAAATGTATTAAATGTATACTCTACGCCTACATGATGTTACCATGTAGGAACCAGAGCACCTTTTGATCATCCTCCTTCTCTACGTGGCTAGTTCGGTCCATTGAAGCAAGCTTTTGTGAGTCATGAATTCTGAGGAAAATATCTACTTATTTCATGCTATGTTGAGACTCTTTCTCCATGGTGAATACTTATTATCATGAGGCTGATCCTGGGGAGTGTCTTGGCCCCCGCTCTGAATCTAAAGTATAGGTGTTGCTAGATGATAAGTTGTGTATACTTTTAAGCTTGACTTATCTTATGATTTTTATGTTTATGATGAATGTTCCCTTAGTCCCATTTACCCTTTTTACTTAACTTTTGTTATTGATTATTTGCTTCTGGAACCAAGGATGTATTTATGTAACGATCAAGAGGCTTGTTTGGGTTGTATACGAAATTATCATTCCACGTGTCACGTCTAGGCCCTAGACTTAGGTCGGGAAAACTTTGTATCAGAGCACTAGGTTGTTAATGGTCCTTGGAATCTAACACACAACATCGATTGGAGTCTTATTCATGGTTGTGAAGCACGCCACAACTATGATTGCGTGTCTATGAGGCATTTTAGGAAATGTTTCACTTCTTCATGGTCTATATTATGCTTTAGATGTAAGATAAGTATTTTACCTCCCCTAATTAATGCTCTTTGCTTTTCTAGATCATGTCAATACAAAGAGGAAGACAAGGAGGTGTCGTGCACCCATGAGGCAACCGGCTTATCCCGCTCCCCAAGCCCCCTAAGAGAAGAGGATTCTCAAGTCGAGGTCCGGTATGCCATCATAATGTTGGCCTATGCTATGACCAACCAAATCAACCAAAGGGACCAAGCCCTTAATGCTCCCACTCTGACTTCTAGGGTGAGGGATTTCACTAGAATGAACCCACAAGAGTTCCATGGGTCCAAGATGGATGAGGATCTCCAAGAGTTCATAGATGAGGTGTACAAGGTGCTCTTCATCATGGGGGTCAATTCGAAGGAAAAGACTGAGTTTGAGGCCTATCAACTCAAAGGGATGGCGCAAATTTTGTTTGTGCAATTGTAAGGATGACAAAAAGTTTTCAAAAATATGCCTTGGAAGTACCCGAAATTGTGATTTCCATATATCTAAAACTCCATTTGTTATTTCAAAAATCTGACTTCATATTCTTGTTCAGGGTGTTAAATTCCATGGGGAATGAGTCTAACCCAAATTTTAGAGCAAATGTATCAAAATCTGGAAACCGCAGAACATGCTATTTAGGAGGTTTAATTTTTAAGGGGCATATCTCTTATCACACAAAGAATTTGGTGGCCCACGACCTACCAAATTAAAGCCCTTTGAATTAGCTTTCCAATATAGTTGGTTTCACCTCATTCTGATTTTGGATCAAGGATTTATGCCCATTTTTGTAGAACTCATTTGTGCAGCCAATGCAGATTCCAGTGGGGTTTTCGCATCGCCTCCGCGACGCGCCCCTGTTGTTTTTGATGCGTGTTTAAATTTTTTCGGTACAAGACTTATAAGTCTTGGGCCTAAGGGTTCCTACACTTAAAAATACCTATACTTATCCTTATGTCACCCTCATATCATCCTTAACATTCCCCAATATCCTCTTACACACTTAGACTCGTATTTCACCCTAAATTGAAGTCCTAAAACTCGAGACCAATCGTAAGGATTTCTTCAAGGATTTGATTCAAGCTTCAAGTCTTCATCTTCAATCTCTTTTAAGGGTTATCCAAAGCTAAGATATATGGTGTTGAACCATTGGATCTTTTCAACCATAGTGCCTAAGCTTCCTTGTTACTAATATTGCATGATTCAAAGTTGATTTTACATGTGGATCTTATATATTAAGAAATTTACTACACAAAGATTTTAGTTCACAACCCAAGTCTAGGGCCTAGACATGACTGGGGAATGGGGAATCCAAAGGAACCCCAACAAGCCTCATAGTATATTATTACACATCCTTGGTCGTGGAAGCAATATGAAAACAACATAAGAAATATGAACAAGAGAAAAAACAATCGGGCTCACCCTCTTGGTCATAAGTATACAATAGACAAAAGAGAGTCATAATACATAACATAAGAGAATAGTCATTTTCCCTAGAATGGAGGACTCACCAAGGGCTAACTTGAATAATCCGTCAAGCCAGAAAAAGAATCAATATGTACTCCGATTCCTACATTGTAACATCATGTAGGCATAAAGTATGTGTTAATACATTTGAATGTACTAAGTATGTGGGATACAATGCAACAAGAGATAGGCATCATAATCAAAATGCATAATGATAATAATAAGCAATGAATAGCATAATAACAATACGACATGTGTGAATGATGCGCCAAGTAAAACATGCTTATAATTCATTCAACTCATATAAAACATAATACATAAGTGTGGGAAGAGACCCCAACTGACATAACATAAGACCAAGTGAGCTACAAGTAGGAATCCCGATATCAACTCCACACCAGAAGAAAGGAGAAAGTTACTTGCCAAGGTAAACCTCCTAATGCCTAAGTGGATCCACTAATCCTTGTCTGAACTTGGTACTTGCCTCTAGTTCTTGGACTTAGGTACTCGCCACAAGCCCGAACTCGAGTACTCGCCATAAGCCTAGACTCGGGTACTCGCCTCAAGCCCTAATATTTGGGGTATTCGCCTTTTAGAGATTTGGAGACTCACCTCTAATCCCTTCACCTATGGTAACACATAGTTTAAGAATCTGGAAACTAGCCTCTAGTTCACTTGGTGCTATGTCTAATCCCACGGAATATATATATGAATTATCATACTTTAATAACTTGCAATAAACATAGAGACATGGCATGAGTATCTCTTAACATCATTGACCTCATATGGTGAGATTAACTTCAATCATATGAATAGATAATCATTAACATTATCCTGTCATTATCATCAAACATCGATGGCTCACAAGAGGTACAATCTTAGATAAGGGGCTTAATCCAGCCCTACAATATCATCAACATTTTCATGACTTAAACACATATTTTGAAAGCTCATAATTAGTATAAGTTACTTGAATCATAACTCAATCAATAGATCATCAAAACTTAAAGAATCCTTAAAAAGACATTTTATCAAACGCTTGGCGGGTGTGTAATGCTAATATAAACCCATGAAATATAGAGATAAAATCATGCAAGAAAATCCATTGTAAAACCATCAATCAACACCTTGCTACACCCTCAATACATACACATCAAAACCCATCAAATCCAACATTAGATCCAAGATTTAGAGCTCAAAATATACTAAAACAACCATACATTCATGAACTAAAATCACTGTACAATAAGTTTCTTAATATACAAGATCCATATGTAAAATCAACTTTAAATCATGCAATATTAGTAAAACGAGGCTTAGGCACCATGGGTGGAATGGCCCAATGGTCTAACACCACATACGTTGACTGGAGAACCCTTGGAGAAGATTGGAAATGGAGATTTGAATCTTGAATGACATCCTGATGAAATCCTTAAGATTGGTCTTGAGTTTGGGACTTAAATTTAGAGTGAAAATATTTGGCTAAGTGTTTTTGTGAGTATTGGGAAATGTCTAGGGTCATATGGGGGTCAAATAAGGTTAAGTATAGGTGAAAACAAGTTTGGAAAAACATAGGCCCAACACTTAGAAAAATCTGGACAAACTGAAGAAAATAGTACATGAAAATAAACCTCTCCACATCACGGAGAGGACGTGGAGGCTCACTGGAAATTGCACCACTTGAAATTTTGGATTTTGCTACAGTTGCTCTAAAATTCGGGTTAGACCCTCCACCCCCCTAATTTGGACCCCCTACACAAGAATATGGAGTTGGATTTTTGAAATAATAAATGAATTTTGAGATATATGAAAATTAAAATTTCGAGCATTTTTTATGCATGTTTTTAGGTACATTTTGGGGTCATTTCAAAATTATAGTTGTTTTACCATGTTTTGAGCTCTAAATCTTGGATCTAATGTTAGATTTGATGAGGGGTTTCGATGTGAATGTCTTGGGGGTGTTGCAAGGTGTATATTGATGGTTTTACTAAAGATTTCTTGCATGAATTCATCTCTAAATAATAGTCTTTTGCCCCCACTGCAACCCCCCCCCCCTAAGTGTTTGATAAAATGTCTGACTAGGGTTACTTGAGGAATTGAAGGTCCAATGCTTGTCTTATGAGCTGAATGATGTTATGTTGATTATATGATGATGAAATGATTTATATATGTGTATCTAAATAAGGTAAAGCACCTATGGTATTACAAGTGAATTTTTGGGTCCTCATGTTGTTGGATTCTTGGGAAAATAAGGAGTTCTTTCTTGATGATTGAAATGTAATGGTTTGATGAGCTAGTTCTATGAAATGCTTAATTTGAAAAGGGACAGGCTCCCGTAAGGAATGTCATTGAATCCGAAAAAGGACGGTCTCCTATAAGGAAGGCTAGTTAATCCAAAAAGGGACGGGCCCTCGTAAGGAATGTCACTTAATCCGAAAAGCGATAGGCTCCCATAAGGAATATCAGTTAATTCGAAAAGGGACGGGCTCCCGTAAGGAAGGTCATTTGATGCAAAAAGGGATGGGTTCCCGTAATGAAGGCCACTTAATCCGAAAATGGACAGGCTTCTGTAAGAAATGTCACTTAATACAAAAAGGTATGGGCTCTCGTAAGGAATGCCACTTAATTCGAAAAAGGGACGGGATCCCATAAGGAAGGTCACTTAATCTGACAAAGGACTAGCTCCCGTAAGGAAGGCCACTTAATCTGAGAAGGGATGGGCTCCCGTAAGGAATGTCACTTAATATGAAAAGGGAAGCACTCTAGTAAGGAATGTCACTTAATTCAAAAAGGGACAGGCTCCCGTAAGGAAGGTCTTATGTTATGTCAGTTGGGTTTTCTTCCCACACTTATATATTATGATCTATGTAAGATAAAGGACTTGCAAAGCATAATTTACATAAGCACTAGTCATATATGTCAGTTTGTTATTATGCTATCTATTAATTATTATTATGAATTTTGATTAAGATGCCTACCTCTTGTTGCATTGTATCCCACATACTTAGAACATTTAAATGTACTAACACATACTTTATGCCTAGATGATTGTCACCATGTAGGAACCGAAGCCCCACTTAAGCATCCCCCTCTATGTGGCTAGTATGACTCCGCTCAAGGCTGTTGGTGAGTCCTCTATTTCGAGGACGTTACTTATGATCTCTTGCTATGTATTAAAACTTTCTTTCCTTGATTATGTTTTGATTATGAGGGTGAGCCTGGTTGCTTTATCTTGGCCCCCGCTCTTATCTTTGTGTTGTAGAGGTATTGTTGGACATATGGTGTATCCATGTTATGAGCCTTGACTCTATTGAATCTTGTTAGTTATGATATGTAAGAGGTTCCCTTAGTCTCAATTCCCCTTATTTATATTTCTTACGTTGTTTTACTTTGCTTCCGCGACCAAGGATGTGTAATGATATGTTTTGAGTCTTGTTTGTGGTCCCCTCGGGTTACCCATTCACCTATCACATGTTGGTCCTATGCTTGTGTCATGACAATGTTGGTATTAGAGCACTAGCTTGATAGATTCTCAAAGTCCAACACACCGCGTCGATTGGAGTCTTATTCATGGTTATATTGTGCACCACAACTATAAGTAGGATGCTATGAGATATTTTAAAAAATATTTCCTTTCATCGTGATCTATGTATTTCTTTACATGTGAGATAATGTTTCTCCTCTAACGAATGTTCTTTGCTCTTTTATTTGATCATATAACTTCAAGGGGGAAGGCGAAGGAAGGTAACTAGAAGATTTTGATTTTTATGGATCTAAGTTTCACCATTTCTTGTCTATTCTTTTAGTGGGTCTTCTTGTTTTCCCAAGTGGTTGTGTGGATCTTTGGTGTTTGTTCTCTTGGTTTGGTATATTGTTGCTATAAAGTTCATAGGTGTTGATCCAACTTTTTATTGCATTAGGTCTTGCTTTGTGGCTTGTTGGATTTGATATGGTGGGTTTTGATGTTGTACTTGGGATGGAATAGTTACATATATGTGTATCTCTTTGGTGGTAGGACTCGTAGAATTACAATCCGACCCCTGAATGAGCCCGTCTTTGAGTGGGGGGTTGATAAATGTTAGCAAGGGAGGTAGGTCTATTTCTTGTCATAAGGTACAAGTTATCTCTAAGGGGTTGCATTTATCATCTTGTGAGAATTGTAGGTGTTGAACCTAAGTTGCTTTGTAATAGAATTATTGTTAGGGGTAGATGAGGCCTTGAATGTCCTTTTCTGATATTTTGGGTTTGAGGTCATGTCTTTGGTTTGACTATTGCGCCGGTTATGCCTACAAGTCTCATGAGTAAGATCTTTAGTCCCTACTCTAATAGCTTTATGGTGGTTTTGGTGATGATAATATGGTTCGTTACTTAAGGAGGCAATGCGTGTGAGTCATTTGACGGTAGGTGATATCCCTAAGTGTCCTTTTTGGACTAGGAATGAGCATTTTGAATATTGGTGGAGTTGTTTGGTTGGCTTATACATCAGTTTTGTTTATGTGTTTCATGAATAGGGTCTTAAAACTCTACCTTGATATGTTTGTGGTGGTCTCTAGTGAGGAGGTATTGATTTGTTTAGAGCTTGTGAATTATTTTGGGGTAGTGTTGCAGGTCTTGGATAATGAGGGGATTGGTTGCTAAATATGATAGGTGTGAGTTGAGTTTAACAAGAAGGTTGTTGGAACTCCTTAGGGATTATAGTATGAGTGTGCATTGGTTTTTTCCGTTAAGGGTAGTGTTGTGGTTGGTGCTCTAGGTAGCCTAGTGTGTGGATAATGGTGGTAAAGAGATGCCTAGTAGAGTCCATCGGTCGGCTAGATAGGGAATTAGGTTGATGGAAGTTGAGAATGATAGTATAGTGCTCTTGGTGGTTCCAAATCTTCTTTGGTTACGAGGACTATATTAGGCAAGGCCTTGATTTCCGCCTTATTAGAGTTAGAAGTTTTAGGTGAGACAAAGAAAGAGTGGAGGTTGTCTCCTAAGGGGGAGATGGCAGTTATGGTACCAAGTGGGTTAGGTGTATTTAAGATTGACAATGGAGTTGAGGATTGTGAGTCCTTATAGAGCACAGAGAGAGGTTGGTAAGGTTACATAAGTTTGGAGATTCCCTATGGTAGGGGTATGGTTTATCCTGTTTGTTATGCTTCTATGTTGAGGGGATGTGTTGGTGACCCTAGTACTATAGAACTCTTTGAAGTTGTGGGTGAGGTGGAGGATAAGTTGGCTAAGAAGGAGGTTCCAGTGGTGGTGTTGGATGGATGAGTGGAGAAATTGATTGATTGATAAGGATGTAGTGTTCGTCAAGGCCCTTTGGAAGAGTTGTCTATTCGTCTGTGTTTCTGGGAGAGCCGGTGCAGACATGGAGAACCAATATCCGTATTTCTTTCACTCTATTCAAGCTTTTGATGATATGTCAAGTCCTTTCTATGATTCCAAGTCCTATGTTTCAGCCCCTATGTCATTAATGTGCATTCATGTTTAAGCTGACAAATTTATGATGATTTTACACTTATGTTGAGATTTTGAAAATGGTATTTTAAATGTAATGTTGAATTCTTGTTGGGGCTGATTTGTTAATCATTACTCGTGTCTTGTGCGTCCCTTTTACATTCAGGGATGAATGTTCCCAAGGGAGAGATATTGTAATGACCCTAACAAGTGCCTAAAAATATGCCTCGAAAGTACCCAGAATCGTGATTTTCATATATCTAAAAATCCATTCATTATTTTGAAATAACTTCACATTCTTATTCAGGGGTCAAATTAAGAGGAAAATGGGTCTAACCCAAATTATAGAGAAGCCGTTTCAAAATTCAAAAACTGCAAAAAGTTCTATTGAGGAGGGTCGAATTTGAAGGGGCATATCTCTCAGCACACAGAATTGAGGCCCGTGACCTACCAAATTAAAGCCCTTTGAATTAGATTTCCAATGCACTTTATTTCACCCCAATCCGACTTTGAATAAAGGATTTTTTTTAATTTTTCCAGTCCAAGTCTTATAAGTCTTGGGCCTAAGGGTTCTTACACTTTAATTATATATATTTAGCCTTATTCCACTCTCATATCATCCTTGACATTCCACAATATCCTCTCAAACACTTAGACTCATATTTCACTCTAAATTCAAGTCCCAAAACTCAAGAACAATCTTAAGGATTTCCTCAAGGATTTCATTCAAGCTTCAAGTCTCCATCTTCAATCTCTATCAAGGGTTCTCCAAAGCTAAAAAATGTGGTGTTGAACCATTGGGTTCTTTCACCCATGGTTCCTAAGCTTTCTTTAATAATATTGCATGATTTAAAGTTTATTTTACATGTGGGTCTTATATATTGAGAAATTTACTGCACCGTGATTGTAGTTCATGATTTGAGCTCTAAATCTTGGATCTAATGTTGGCTTTGAATGACGGGTTTTGATGTGAATGTCTTGGGGATGTTGCAAGGTGTTGATTGATGGGTTTACTACATATTTTCTTGCATGATTTCATCTCTATTTTACATGATCTTTTACCCCTATTACATACCCCAAGTGTTTGGTAAAGTGCCCGACTTGGGTTACTTAAGGAATTGAAGGTCCAATCATGTCTTATGAGTTATAATGATGTTATGATGATTACATGATGATAAAATGATCAATATATTTGTGCCTAAATCATGTAAAAAACCTTTTGTATTGCAAGTGAATTTTTGTGTTCTCATGTTATTGTATTATTGGGAAAATAAGGAGTTCTTTCTTGATTGTTGAAATGTAATGGTTTGTTCGGCTAGTTCTATGAAATGCTTAATCCAAAAAGGGTCAGGCTCCCTTAACATAGGTCACTTAATCAAAAAAGGGACTGGCTCCCGTAAGGAAGGTTACTTAATCTATAAAGGGACGAGCTTCCGTATGGAAGGCCACTTAATCTAAAAAGGGATGGACTCCTGTAAGGAATGTCACTTAATACGGAAAGGGATGGTCTCCTATAAGGAATGTCACTTAATTTGAAAAGGGACGAGCTCCCGTAAGGAAGGCCACCAAATATGAAAAGGGACGGGATCCCACAAGGAAGGCCACTTAATCTGAAAATAGACGGGCTCGCATAATGAATGCTACTTAATTCGAAAAAGGATGGGATCCCATAGGAGTGTCACTTAATTCGAAAAGAGATGGGCTCCCGTAAGGAAGGTCACTTAATTCAAATAAAGACGAGCTCCCATAAGAAAGGCCACTTAATCTGAAAAGGGATGGGCTCCCACAAGGAAGGTCACTTAATTCGAAAAAAGACGAGCTCACATAAGAAAGGCCACTTAATCCGAAAAGGGATGGGCTCCCATAAGGAATGTCACTTAATCCGAAAAGGGATAGGCTCCTATAAGGAATGTCACTTAATTGGAAAAGTTACAGGCTTCCATAAGAAAGGTTACGCCTCTAAAAGGTCTTATGTTCTGTCAGTTGGTGTTTTTTTCATACTTATATATTATGATCTATGTAAGTTGAATGACTTGCAAAGCATGATTTACGTAAGCATTGGTCTTACATGTCATTTTGTTATTATGTTATCTATTGAGTATTTTTATGCATTTTGGTTATGATGTCTATCTCTTGTTGCATTGCATCCCACATACTTAGTACATTCAAACGTACTAATGCATACTCTATGCCTACATGATGTCACAATGTAGGAACTGGAGCCCCACATGAGCATCCCCCTCCACGTGGCTATTACGACTCTGCTCAAGGTTGTGGGTGAGTCCTCCATTCTGAGGACATTACTTATGATCTCTTGCTACGTATTAAGACTTTGTCTCTTTGATTATATATTGACTATGAAGGTGAGACAGGTTGCTTTGTCTTGGCCCCCACTCTTATCTTTATATAGTAGAGGTGTTGTTAAACATATGATATATCTATGTTATGTGCCTTGACTCTATTGACACTTGTTGCTTATGATATGAAATAGGTTCCCTTAGTTCTATTCCCCTTGTTTATATTTCTTATGTTGTTTTACATTGCTTCCGCGACCAAGGATATGTAATGATATGCTATAAGGCTTGTTTGGGGTCCCTTTTGGTTACCCATTCGCCGGTCACATCAAATCCCTAGGCTTGGGTCGTGACAACAATGGAAGGTGGAGAGGGGAAATCATGATGCTATTCCTTGGGAGGAGTTCAAAGCCGCCTTCCTCAATTAGTTCTTCCCTATTGAGTTTAGATAGGGTAAACTGATAAAGTTCATGAATCCTACGCAAGGCTCCATGAGTATGAGGGAGTATTCCCTCAAGTTCAACAAGCTCTCTAAGTATGCTCCTAAATTGGTCGTCGAACCTAGATCAAGGATGAACAAGTTTGTGTTGGGGTTTCTGACTTTGTAAATGAAGAGTGTTGTATCATAATGCTTGCAAATGATATGGACTTGTCTTGGATCATAACCTATGCTGAACAACTTGAGAAGGAGATGCTCAGGAAGAGGGGAAGTGAGGAGTCCAAGAGGGCTTGATTTGATGGTGGCTTCAAAGGTCATCCAATGCTCCAAACAAGAGGTTGGATATTGATGGGGTGTCTAATTTAAGGTGTCAAGATGGCAATGGCGCGAGAACTAACCCCAAGTGTCAAAGGTGTGGGAGGAACCATGGTGGTCCATGCTTGAGGAAACCCAATGCTTGTTATGGCTGTGGTGAAGGGGGTCACAAACTAGTCGACTGTTCATATGCTCCAAAAAGGAGTAAAGGTAGTCATGTGGATCAAAGGTCTTAGGAAGGCCAACAAGGGAGTACCTCATAACATAATTGGTTCTATGCTATTCAAGGGAGGAAAGGGGTGGATGAGTTGCCCGATGTCGCTATCGGTATGTTAAATATTTATTATTTTGATATGCATACTTTGATAGGTCTGGGTGCCACAAATTCTTTCATTATTCCTTTATTGCTAATAAGCCTCATGTGTATTTTGAATTGTTATGTGAGACCTTTTGGTGTCTACCCCCTATTGATGAGTTTATTGTTGCTAGGAAAGTCTATAGGGGTTGCCCCATGTCTTTATTGAATAAAGTCTTGTCTAGTGATCTTATTGAATTTGTCATGGTGGATTTTGAGATTATTCTAGGAGTGGATTAGTTACATGCATATCATCCTTCTATTGATTGTAGAGCTCGTAAAATTAGATTTAATTCCTTAATGAGTCCGTACTTGAGTGTGAAATTATGAAATGGTAGTTGAGGATAGATTCACTTCTTGTCTTAAGACCAACATTGATCTCTAAGGGTCACACTTACCATCTTGTAAGGTTTAGGTATGTTAAGTCTAAGGTCATTTCTATTAAGTCGGTTCTGCTAGTTAATGAGTTTTTTGATGTCCTTCGCGATATTTTGAATTTGTGGTAATGTCTTTTGCTTGACCAATGCCCCGGCTATGTTTGTGGATCTCATGAATAAGGTATTTCAACCCTACCTTGATATGTGTGTGGTAGATTTATGGATAGTATAATGATTTATTTCGGGAATAAAGGAGAGTTTGTGAGTCATTTGAGGTAATGTTGCAAATCTTGAGGGATGAGAGGTTTCTTACTAAATATGAAAAATGGGAATTTTGGGTAACTAGGAGGTGGCTAGAGTGGTTCGTCGGTTAGCTAGATTGAGAGTGAGGTTGGATGCAGTTGAGAATGGTAGTGTAGTGGCTTAATGGTTCCAAATCCAATTTGGTTGAAGAGGTCAAGATAGAGTAAGACCTAGACCCCGCCTTGCCAGGGTTGAATGCTTTGGTGGATTATGGTGAAGTGGAGGTTTTCTGCAAAGGAACAGATGGTGTCCTTAAGTATTAAGGCAGGTTGTGTTTGCTTGTGTTGCTGATTGGGTTCACTTGAAAGTCCCACCAATGAAAGGCTGTGATCCAGTTTGGCAAGAAAAGGAAATTGCACCTAAGGTTGGTAGGTCCTTATAGAGTTGGGCAGGATTGGTAAAGTTGCTTATGAATTGGAATCTCCTATGGAAATGGTTATGATTCATCCGATCTTTCATGTATCTACGTTGAGGAGATTTGATGGTGACCCAAGTGCTAAAGAACTCTTTGAGGTTGTCGGTTTTGTGGAGGATAAGATGACCTATGAGAAAGTCCTGGTGGAGATACTGGATGGACATGTGAAAAGATTAAGGAACAAAGATGTAGCATCCATCAAAGTTCTTAGGAGGAATTAACAAGTCCAAATCGTCACTTGGTAAGCCAACACGGATGTGAAGAAATAAAATGCGTACCTGTTTCATTCTATTAAAGCTTAAGATAGCAAACTAAGTCCCTTCTATGATCTTATGTCTTAAGTTTTAGCCCTCATATCATGTTGCATGTATTCATATTTATGGTGACAAGTTTATGGTGATTTTTGAAATTAATGTCGAGATTTTTGAAAATGATGTTTAATGTAATTGTCGCATTCATATCGGGCCGAAATCTACATGATCGCTTCTCTTATACATGTTTCTTTGACATTCGGGGATGAATGTTCCCAAGATGGAGATATTGGAATGCCCCAAAATGTGTTTTGGAATGCCATAATCGTAATTTCCATATATCTCAAGATCCGTGCGTGATATCGAAAATTCGACATCATATTCTTGATCAGGGGGCCAAATTGAGTGAGAAATGAGTATAACTCTGATTTTAGAAAACTCGTAGCGAAAAATAATTTTCGCCAACTTTTCGCAAACCAGTGGGCATTCGCGTTGGCTCTGCGATGTGGACCTGTTGTGAACCAGTGTTATAACTTTCTTAATTTTTTGATTTCCACTTAAGGAAATAGGATGTGTAGAAACACCTATACTTAGCCATTGTTTCAGCTCTATATCACTCAAGGTACTCTCAAAACCCTCTCCAAGACATAACCAGATATTTCATCCAAATTCAAGCGTCCCAAGCTTAATTCCGGATCTCAAGAACACCATTCAAGCTTCAAGTCTCCTTCAATTCTACATCAAGAAAACCCAACTTTGAGGTATGTGAGATTCATCCAGTGAGTCCTTTCACCTACGGAGCACAATCTTCCTATTTTATGAAAATTGCACGTTTTCAAGTTGTAATATCTATAATTATCTTTTATTATGGATTATGAGTATAAATTTATTTTTGGCTTTTATGAAATGTTGATTTATTATGCATGACTATCTACTTCAAGCTTATACTATGAATGGGTTTTGTCGATTGAGACTATAGATGTTTTGAGCTATGAAACTTTGATCTGTTATGATATTTGATGATGAATTTCAAGGTATTCTATGTGAGGGTTTTACTATATGTTGGTGGGTTGATTTACGTTGAGTTTTCTCATATTAATACACTCTTGAATTCCATGATTTTGAATAAGCATTATACACGCACCAAGTGTTTGATAAAATGTTCCTGCGCTGAAAAGTCGAATTGCTTTAAAGTCTCATTCTTCACTTGCATGTGTTAAGCATATCAATCTTTTTGTT
>JAOTQR010044058.1:0-15105 GCA_025774065.1 Solanum ossicruentum
GTTTAGTGTGAGATGTAAATGTATTTGTTTGATATTCTATTAGGCGGCAGGACCGCAGCGGTGACCTTATCGGCCCGTGTTATTTTGTGACTATATATATGCATGTATTTTTCTGTGTATTCTGGGAGCTGCTGCAGGTGAGGTTAGGCAATGAAACAGAGGAAACTCTGTCGAAATTTCGGTAGAATTCTAGGTTGTGATTATAAGGAAGTTCCACGTAGTAGGTGATTACGTGTCCTTATCGGGCACTGGTCACGAACCCAGGGAGGGGTGTGACAAAGCACCTAAAATGCTCAAAGAGCCAAAATCATAGACATGTATGTGATCACATTCTTGTCATAACCAATATCTTATCAAAATAATATCATAATTCATAGTTGGGCTTAACCCACTTCATAATTTCCATAGAAATCCATTTTATGGGTAATTGAGAGTCAATCTACAATCAACAATATAATATGAAATTCAAGTGAAAACATAATTAAATCCACATTTTAGATCATAATATAATCACTCATGCATAAACAAGCCTTGAAAATGGACATGCATGTTCATAATTTCTTAAACTCAATGTAAATCATCATAATAGGGCTTAAAGTAACTTAAAATCATCAAATATGTACAGCCCATACATCAATTTAATTTTATAAATCGAAATAATGAAAACCCACATGTCAATTAAGCTTAATTTCATGAAAAATTGCTTGAAAATATTTGGATCTCCTTGATTGGAAGGAATCAAGGATCAAACTCACATACCTCCACCAAGATTAAGAAACCCAAAAAAACTTCAAAACACATTGAGTCCTCTTGCTCCCAAGTTGAAAATCTTCAAGAGTTCTTTGGAATAGATTTTAGAGTGGCTTGAGTGAATTAGTCTTGAATGAGGGTTTTAGAATTAGTATAGGAGATGTTTAGAGATATAAAAGGGGGCTTTAAAGGTCTTAAAAAGTCTTGGGGATGGGTCAAAATATCAAAAATACCTCAATAAGACACCCTTTTAAATTTTAACCGCAACATCTCACACCTAGCTTCACGTCTCCTGTCTATCCCAGACAGAATTTACGAAAAAAGTCATACCTTCTTGCTCCAAACTCGAAATGAGGTGAGGCCAAGTGCGTTGGAAAGATGATTCAAACAGCTTTAATTTGATAGGTCATGATCCATCCAGTTCATTTTGTGCTAAGAGATATACCCATTTAAAGTTGACCCTTTAACCGATACTTATAAAATCTTAGCCAATGAAATTTCTTTGAACTTGACTTGATATAGGAGACCCATGATGGACTTAAACAACATAAATGGGCTTAAATTGAAGGCTTGAAGGTGAACGTAGCTTGAGTTTAAAGATACCATACTTTAAAAAATTTACGAAATCAACTTCACGGAGGGCCATACAGCCCATATCAAGTCACACAAGCTATGTGACTAGTCATGTGACTACGCTTAGGCCAAAAATAGTCATTTCAAGCTTAAGGTCATTCACACAACCCTCCACATGGTCTATGAAGCATCACATGGCCCATGTAGGGTCCAAGTGTGACATACCTTAGCTGGAAACTCCACACCAAGGCCACACGGTCTGTGTAACCTCACACGGGCCATGTAGTCTCCTTGAGATGACACTTAGTCCAAATTTTGTCCAAAAACGAAAATCCTCAAATTTCAATGACGTCGTACAATATCTGGGTCATTATATCATCTTCCCCCTGGGAACATTCGTCCTCGAATATAGAAGAACAAGGATTTAAAGGCTTGAATTAGAACATGAAACTTCCAATCACAAGGTACAATGCATAATGCATCATTTGAAAATCATCGTGTCATTAAGACTTATATCAAAACGTATTCAAATATTTTTAAACATCATGAAAACAAATCATTTTCATGCATATGTATGTATATAATGTCATGAGAATCAAGAGTGAAAGAATTAGGTCCATTGAGAATGGAAAGATCCTAATATCATAGGCTTGAGTAGATTGGAAAGGATAGAGGTATCGTTGCATCATACTTGGTTCCACTTCCCATGTATTACTTTCAATATATTGATCCTCGTTGTGAAGCCTCTCCACTTGCCCATCTGAGATCTTAGTCGGAACTTTCTCATAAGACAATTTACCCTCAACCTCGACGCCTTCCAAAGGCATAATAGTAGTAGTACCACCAACCAACTTCCTCAACTTAGACACACAGAAAATCGAACGAATAGAACTCAAACCCTGGTGCAAATCCAATCTATAGGCCATATTCCCAAACCGCTGAACAAACTCATAAGGGCTTATATACCGGAAACTTAACTTGCCCTCCTTTCCAAAATGCATTACACCTTTCATAGGTGAGACCTTCACATATACCTAATCACCAATACGAGACTCATGATCCCTCTTTCCAACATCCAATTAAAAACCTTTGTGACTTTGAACCATATTCTACTTTTCCCTAATCGATTCCACTCTTTCCATAACCCCCAACACTAAATTTGAGCCTATAAAAGTCGTCTCATCTAACTCAAACCATCCCTCTAGAGACATACACTTCTACCAAACAAAGCCCCAAGCGGTGTCATACCAATGCTAGCAAGAAAACTATTGTTATAAATAAACTCAATAAGTGTTGGATGACAACCCCAATTAACCTTGAATTCCAATACACAAGACCTCGATATGTCCTCCAAAGTTTGAATTTTCCTCTCGGCTTGCTCAATGGATTGAGGATGAAAAGCAACACTTAACTTCACCTTAGTGTTAAGGCCCTCTTTGAGATGATTTCCAAAAGTGAGAAGTAAGTCAGGTACCGCAATCTAACATAATAAAAGTAGGCATACCATCTGATCAACCAACTCTAAATCACCTAACTTGGGATTTGTTTTCAACATTGAGAGTAGTCTCAACCAATAAGAAGTGAGCCGTCTTAGTCATCCGGTCAACAATACTCCAAAATGAATCAAATTACCTTCGAGTTCGAGGCAAACCAACCACCAAATCCATGTTTGCCTCTTCCCACCACCAAGTAGAAATTTTAATATCTTGAGTCAAACCACCGAGTCTTTGGTGTTCTACCTTTGTTTATCGATAATTAGGGCATTCGGATACGAACTTGGCTATATTCTTCTTCAAACCATGTGACCAATACACTTCTCTGAAAACCTAGTACCTCTTAGTAGATCTCGGTTGAACCGAATAAGAAGAGTTATGGGCCTCAATCATAATCACCTCTCTAAGACCATCGACATCCGAAACACATAATCGATCTTGGTACCAAATTACACTATCTCCCCCTTTGGAGAAAACATCTATTTTCTTTTCTGCAACCAAATTCTTTAACTCAACCAACGGTGGATCTGAGTCTTAACCTTCTTTTAACATCCACAAAGATTTGACCCCATTCCGAACATGGATATCAACATCATTGGAGTTGACCAACCTAACGCCCAATCTTTCCCAAGGGTAAACATACTTTGCCAACTCTTCCTTCCCTTCGGTAACATGAGCTACACTTCCCATAGATAGCCCACTAAGGTGTCGACTATAGTGCCTTATCCGGATGATGTTATAAACCCATGTCATAGCCCTTTAGGAGTTCCAACTTTCTCCTTTGCCTCAAGTTAAGATCCCTTTAAGTGAGCACATGTTACAAACTCTTGTGACCGATGAAAACATCAACATGCACCCCGTACAAGTAGTGTCTCAAAATTTTCAAGGCAAACACCATCACCACTAACTCAAGATCATGAGTCGTGTACTTATGCTCATGTACCTTCTATTGTCTTGATGCATAAGCTATCAGTTTACCATGTTGCATAAGTACACAACCCAACCCAAACTTAACATCATCACAATAGACCACTAACCTATCCAAGCCCACTGGTAAAGTCAAAACAGGATCTGATGTACTCAATTTTTTAATGCCTGGAAACTATTCTTATACCCATTCGACCATGCAAACTTTGCCTCCTTTTGAGTCAACATAGTCAATAGAGATGCAATAGATAAGAAACCTTCCACAAACATTCCATCGTAATCAGCCAACCCCCAAAAAAATTTCGAATACCCAAATGACCAAGTTTGTCAAACAATACATATCTTTCACCAACTCCCTCTTGACCTCAACTATAGGATCGGCTACAACATCCTCCTTTGTCTGGATTGCATTATGAGCCCAAAGTAACTCTCTATTCGATAGAGAGGAATGGAGATAGGAAATCTTAAGACATGTTCTATGGCACGATAAGAATCATAAAAGTGAAACATTTCCTAAAATGCTTTGTAGCCTCCTACCCATAGATGTGGCGCACTTAACACCCATGAATAAGACTCTACTTGATGTGGCATGTTGGACTCTAAGGACCATTCATAAACCTAGTGTTCTAATACCATCTCGATCACGACCTAGACCTAGGGTCTAGGAGTGACATGGCGAATGGAAACCCGAGAGTTCTTGAATAAGCCTCAAAGTATCCAAAATTCACATCATCAATTCGGAAGCATATTCAAAAAGTAAACACGTAGTATTAAGGGACAGGAAAGTAGGACTCACGCTATGGGGATATCATAGGGAAAGAGATTAACATGGATTCACATAACATGTAGCACATAAAGACTAAGAGGTAGGTAAGTATGACTCACTCTATGGGGACAATTCGGGACTTAGGATCTTCCACTTTTCCATATCAAACATACATAAATATCATAATCCTCATAAAAATCCATAATAGTCATATCCAAAAGATATCCATAACCTTAAGCTCCAAATAAAACACATAACACATAGATCCGACAAGAGTCTACAAGATGTCCAACAATGCCTCTAGTCATAAGATAGGATGGGGACCAAGACATTTCCCAGGCTCACCCTCAAGTAAAGATAGCATAACCAAAAGCTACATAAGATATAGGAATGGTGGCTTGTTCTTGAAAGATAAGACTCACCATAACAAGCCAAAACTTGAGATCCCAGCTAAAGTCATACGGTGGATGATCGTAGTCCTCGATCCCTATATGGTGAGATTATGTAGGCAAAAGTACGCGTTAGTACGTTTGAATGTACTAAGTATGCGGGGTGCAGTGCATGTAACTTACCGGAACCTGCATACGACGTTAGATGACAAGGGTACATAATATAGAAAAGAGATATATATAACAAGAAATGTAGTATAACAAGATGCTATGAAATTCATGATGCATGAAATGCAAATGCTCATATATAGTGGAGATGAGACTTTAACTAACATGAGTAAGCCAAGTGAGCTATTACTTAGAATCCCAATGAAATCCCCTCATCGGTAAAAAGGTAGTCTACTTACCAAAGGTAAGCCATAGTTCACCTTATGGGAAAATGCACTTTTAAAGGGGGCCCCATATATTCGCATGAAGCAACCTTCCTTAAGGGAACATATCCCATTTCAGATAGGACTTCCACATATAACATATCTTGTCATATTATACTTCACCTTACGGGAACCTATTCCATTTTGTATGAAGCAACCTTCTTTATAGGAACACATCCCATTTCGGATAAGACTTCACATAGCCTATGTTAGGCACATAGTTCTAGGAAAGAGAGCACTCCCTCAATCCATCGGTGCTAAGTCTTCATCCTACAAGAATACTCATAATATACATATACATACTTTCAAAAGAGGCAATAATCATTTCCAAACCACTTTAAGGCATTCTTAAGGTTAAAGGCCAAACACCATTCATCATATTTCATACTTAGGCTCAAATGCCAAAAAAAATAATTTCATAGTCATAATACTCATGCATATGAATAGCTCATTCATATACAAAATGATGCAAGTACCCAAAATGCTCAAAGAGCCAAAATCATAGACATGTATGTGATTACATTCTTGTCATAACCAATATCTTATCAAAATAATATCATAATACATAATTGGGCTTAACCCACTTCATAATTTCCATAGAAATCCAATGTCATGAATGCAAATGCCATGAATGATGAGAGGAAAGCATGGGTAATTGAGATTCAATCTAAAATTTACAATATAATATGAAATTCAAGTGAAAACATAATTAAATTCGTATTTAAAATCATAATATAATCACCCATGCATAAACAAGCCTTGAAAAGGGACATGCATGTTCATAATTTCATAAACTCAATGTAAATCATCATAATAGGGCTTAAAGTAGCTTAAAAACATCAAATATATACAACTCATACATCAATTTAATTTAGTAAATCAAAATAGTGAAAATCCGCATGTCAAGTAAGCTTAATTTCATGGAAAATTGCTTGAAAAGATTTGGGTCTCCTTGATTGAAAGGAATCAAGGATCAAACCCACGTACCTCACCAACATGAAGAAACCCAAAAGAATTTGAAGAAGAATTGAGTCCTCTTGCTCCCAAGTTGAAAATCTTCAAGAGTTCTTTGGAATAGATTCTAGAGTAGCTTGAGTGAATTAGTCTTTAATGAGGGTTTTAGAATTAGTGTAGGAGAGGTTTAGGAATATAAAGGGGGGTTTAAAGTTCTTAAAAAGCCTTGAGGATGGGCCAAAATATCAAAAATACCTCAATAAAACACCCCTTTTAAATTCTAGCCGCAACATCTCACGCCTAGCTTCATGGGTCATGACGTCTCCCGTCTAGCCCAGACAGATTTTACGAAAAATGTCATAACTCCTTGCTCCATATTTGAAATGAGGTGAGACCAAGTATGCTGGAAAGCTATTCAAAGAGCTTTAATTTTATAGGTCGTGAACCATCCAGTTCATTTTGTGTTAAGAGATATGCCCATTTAAAATTGACCCTTCAATTGGTACTTATGAAAAACTTAGCCAATGAAATTTCTTTGAACTTGACTTGATGTAGGTGACTCATGATGGCCTTAAATAACATAAAAAAGCTTAAATTGAAGGCTTGAAGGTGAACATAGCTGGACCTTGAAGATCCCATACTTAGAAAAAATTTATGAAATCAACTTCACGGAGGGCCATACGACCCGTATCAAGTCACACGAGTCATGTAACTACACTTAGGCCAAAAATAGTCATTTCAAGCTGAAGGCCATTCACACAGCCCTCCACACGGTCCATGAAGTATCACACGGCCTGTGTGGGGTCCAAGTATGATGTGCCTTAGCTTGAAACTCCACACCAAGGCCACACTCCCAAAGTTTAAGGCCAAGTGTAGTACCACTGGAGGCTACACAGTCCGTGTGACCTCACACGGGTCGTGTAGTCTCCCTTGAGACGATACTTGGTCAAAATTTTGTCCACAAACGAAATCCTCAAGTTCCAATGATGTCTTACAATATCCGGGTCATTACAACCATTCCATATAGTGTGCTGGCTATGAATGATAAAATGATCAATGTTGAGGGTCAACTTAACTCTACAAGCATCACTCCACAAACTACCTATCGTGCTTTAACAAGGGCCTCAAATCTATGAATAGATACATAAATTCATTATGATCGGACTTGTGCATCCTCACATATGAATTTGGATAGACAATATTTAACATATGTATGTATCTAGGCATCTGTGTATATTAATCGGCTTACTAGCCCCTTATCATCTCTACTGCACATTTCTTTGCATGTCATGCTTGTTGGTTAGAAATCTCGATTTCATACGATGATATAACATCTTCAGTTACATCATTTGGAATATGAACTCTTTTATGATACGACAAGAAATCTCGATTTCATACGATGATATAACATCTTCAATTACATCATTTGGAATATGAACTCTTTTATGATACGACAATTTAGGAGTTGTTGGACCACTAATAAATCCAATAGTAGTTTGTACCTTTTCTGACATTCTATCTCTTAAAGGACATGCATGTTCATTAATGAAGTACCTAACTTTGAATACCTCTAAATTTTTCGACAAGATGACTTCATAGTCCAACCACAACTTTCCGATAAGCACATTAACACATAGTTGCACTACAAAAACTTTATTAAAAGCAACATACCCGATACATCCGAGAAATACTAATTAAAAATGTATCATTCTTAGAAGTTATTTTCAATGCAAGGAAACACAAATAACGTATTTTCTGATACATTTAACTATTAGGAATACACATTTCTACCTATCAACAATTTAACATTTAATTGATACTAGTTTATTGTACGTGTTTTGTACATATGTCGTATCTGTTTCTTTTAAAATTTATATATAAATAGTATTGCCATTAAATAAATACAATATTCATATAAACAAAATTAAATAAATATCATTAATTTGATGCAATAGTTTAATCTATTATGAATGGTAAAGATGAGAAAAGTAATTCAATTACTTATAATATAGAGTTACGTTAATAGTTTATGAATGCATAAAGTAATGATTTGGAATTGAATGGTTAGCAGTTAAATAATTGATTGATTAAATTTAATTTTTTAAAAAAAACTCTTAAATATAAAGGAGTAGTTTAATGTTTTCAACTAACTTTTATTATTCTTTTTCGTTTTAAAGTTGTTATATTACATACTTTTATTAACAAAATATTTTATAACCAAAATTGTAGTTTATTTAAAAGTTATAAATATTAGAAAATAATAATATTTTTTCTTTTTCCTTCATAACCTAGACAATTATTTATATAGAATAATCCTAAATCAAGAGTGAATTATAATATAAAGTAATCCCAAAGTGAATCATGAAACTAAATAAATAAAAAATAAAATAAAAAATCAAGAAAATAGTAAAAAGACGATTTTATCTAAAGCAAAGTCTTTTAGTTAAGGACAAAAATTTCAAACAACACTATTAAAGGCCTTC
Organism: Solanum ossicruentum; assembly: GCA_025774065.1. Classification (NCBI taxonomy): domain Eukaryota; kingdom Viridiplantae; phylum Streptophyta; class Magnoliopsida; order Solanales; family Solanaceae; genus Solanum; species Solanum ossicruentum. Next base: position 8,767 of record JAOTQR010044058.1, read on the forward strand.
AAGTATATGTGTTTTGCACGTGTGTATTGCATAAATTAATAATAAATATAAATAAATTATTATGTGTCTGTTATATCATTAACTACAAAAAAATTAAAGGAAATAATGCAAATATTTTTAGATAAAATATGTACTGAACAAAATTTCATATTAACATCAAAATTCAAATGTAACACCTCGTAAAATTTTCAAAATGCCCCTAAAATATAACGTGCGCACAATGCATCTTCCAAAACTCTGATGGTAAATCCGAGATCGGATTTGCGATCAGCGCGGAAAACCGAGTCAGAAAATGGTCTTGAACCGATTTAAAACAAATCGGATCGAATTACGAAATTGCACTTGAAGTGCAAAAACAGTAGCTTCTCCGCGATGTGCTAGGAGCGCGGAGTTATACTTGTAGTTTTTTAAATTTTTATTTCTTCGACGGGAATCCCTTTTTAAAAAAAATCACCAAGAACATTGGTGTCCGCCCCCTTCACGACGCGCACCTGTGTCCCAGAAATTTTACTTTTTTCTTTTATTTCAGGAAGGGTAATTTTGTCCTTCCTAATATATTTTAGTACCCCCAAAATGTATTTTAAAGCATATTTCGTACAAAAGGGTTTCAAACTCATATTTTTCTAAGTTCTTTTACATAAGTTCTGAGAGAGAAGAAGAACAGAGAGCATAAGGGTTTCCAGAGAAATCCCTAAGTCTTGAAAGAAACTTGAAGATTCTTCGTCCCAGGTATAAAAAGGCTACCCAAAAACATGGAATTGTTCTTCCATGTGCTCCATTGTGAAGTTAAATTGTGAATTGATACTGTAGAGTCTTAAATAGTGATTTCTTGAGAATTTCTTGAAAATTATCTTTAAATTATATTTCCTAGCTTAAATTAATGATCACCATGTTTAAAAAATTTACTATATACATGCAATATTTATGTGATTATTAACTGATCCTTATAAATTCTCTGTTAAAGACTTGAATAATGAACTTAAGGAGAATGTTTAAAGCCTTGGTTGTTTGAATATGATGTTGGACTGAGTCTGAGTTCCGAGGTGAGTGTATTGATGACTAATAGCTGGAAATAGTGTTGATAGAGTTAAATGGACAATTATTCTTAATTTGAAAGGATAATCTTGCCCTTCAGTTATAGATGATGAGATGAGATAAGTGTTCTTGCCCGTAGAGGTTGAGTGATGGAAGTTCTTGATGAATTGATAGACTTATGAGCATATTGAGTCCTTAGAGGAGTATTATCACCAAAATGGGTAAGAGTGAGTCTCACTCATACTCATTAACTACGAGACTAGCGGAGGAGAGGATTGGACCATGAAAGCGCATGTTTACTTTGTCCTATAGAGTACTTGACAGACTTTTTTGGGATCCCCAACAGACTCCTCTTTTACCTCGGTAAGGTACTGGATGGATGTGGCAACAATATCTCTTTATTGTATCATTACCGGCTCATAGGCAATGGTTGTTAGTTATAGAAACTCCCAGATAGGTTTCATGATGATAGAACTCTGATATAATGTGATTGTTTGATGTTTTGATGGATAGTGAGGTGATAGATTCCTGTCTTTTACTCTGAGGTAAGGATGAGTGATTGATGAGTGATTGTTACATTTTTCTATTCACTTTAGCCTGTTTTACGTATAGTATATGTCACGTACTAACGCCCCTTTGCCGCTGCATCATTTTATGATGTAGATTCTATAGACAGACTTCAATAGCCCAATCGTTGAGGTTCAGAGCTTTCGAATTCCTGATAGCGGTGAGTCCTCCCTAGCATTCGGAGGATGGTTATTTTTCTTTTTCTTGATAGCCTTTTTACTTGATTTTGGTTGCCATGGCCTGTCATGGTACCATCACAGACAGTAGTATAGAGGCTTCATAGACATAGATGTTGATGGTAGATGTCGAGGGGGTCTTTCCCTTCTCTTTCTTTATATTAAGAATGTTTTTTATTATTATATTTCATTCATCATAGACTAAGTGGATAGTTTGAGCTCACAAATAGATTATTAGAACTATTACTCTATTTTATTCCACTACTGAATTGACCAAACAAAGGCAATGAGACTAGGTGGTCCGCTTGGGGATTAGCAATAGTCTCCAAGTGCCTGTTACATCTAGGGTACCCTCCCGAGGCGTGACAAACTTGGTATCAGAGCCCAGAGTTCAAGTGTCCTAGGGAGCTTATAAAGCCGTGTCTAGTAGAATCTTATTTATGGGTGTGTTATGCACCACACTTCATAAGTAGGAGGCTATAGGATATTAGGAAGTATTACCCTTCTTCTATGATCTAAGTTAATGCTATAAAGTTAACTTGTGAAATCCTGCTTTAACTCGTGCATTTTAAGCTTACAGAAAATGCCGCCTAAGAGAACTGCCGCTCAGTGAGATGCCCCAGCCCCAGTTGTTGAGCACACCCAATCGGAGGCTCTATTTCAGACTGAGACTAGGAGACGACGACAGCCCGCTAGGACTACTGAGGTCCCTCAGGCGCCCCCTGCTCAGCCCCAGCCAGCTCCTACTACTGAGGCAGAATTCAGAGGAGCCATCACCATGTTAACTCAGTTGGTGGTCTCCCAGGGGAATAACCAAGGTTCCCAAGCTCCTAGTTCTGACTCACAGGAGCCCCCACCCGCAACCTGACTCAGGGACTTTTTGAGGATTAATCCGCTAGTGTATACAGGGTCGAAAGTGGAGGACCCGCGAAAATTTATAGATAAGATGTACAAGGTTCTGAAGGCTATGCATGAGAATGAGATTGAGAGAGTAGAGCTTGCATCTTACCAGCTGAAGGACATCGCTAATGTGTGGTACACTCAGTGGGAGAGGAGTATAGGTGAGGATGTGGAGCTTGCAGCATAGGAGGAGTTTGAAGTCACCTTCCTTGATCACTTCTTTCCTCAAGAGATGAGGGAGGCGAAGGCGGATGAGTTCATGAATCTGAAACAGGGGAGGGATGACTGTGAAGGAGTATAGCCTTAAGTTCATCAAACTATCAAGGTATGCTCTAGAGATGGTATAAGATATGAGGACAAGGATGAGGAGGTTTGTGTCTGGCTTGTCCAGACATGTGCAGAAAGAGTGTAAGGCTGCTTTGCTGATTCCTGGTATGGACATCTCTATACTTATAGTGTATGCCCAGCAGACAGAGGAGGATAAGAGGAGGGATAGAGAAGAGCATTTGAGCAGAAAAGAGAAGTCAGCGGGATATTAGCCTAGCCGCAGAGACAAAATAGGGGTGACAAGTCTTATTTCTATCAGAGATCATCAAATCCTACACCGTCTGCAGCAAGCGCACCCGTATAGCCAAAGAGGTATGATTAGAAATCATAGGGTTATCAGAATTTCAGGACCCCGACTGCTCAGTCTCAGGCCAATGTGTCCCAAGGTACAAGGGTAAAGCCACCTTGCAACAAGTATGGTGAGCTTCATCTGGGTAAGTATTGGGTTGGCAAGGATATATGCTATGCATGTGGTAAGGATGGTCACTTCAGTTTTGAGTGTCTAAAGAGGAGGGGAGGTGAGAGGAGCAACAAGGCTTAGTCTTCGACAGTACCCCTAATAGGTAACCAGCAGAAGGGTACTACTATGGGCACAAGAGGCGAGACGAACCTCCTTTATGCAATGGGTAATCGACAGGAACAAGAAGTTGCACCAGATGTTTACATGGGTATGCTTCGAGTCTTTACTTATGATTGTTATGCATTACTTGATCCGAGTGCCACATTGTCTTTTGTGACCCCTTATGTGGCTACTAAGTTTAGGATTCTTCCAGAGTGTTTGCTTGAACCCTTTACTATTTCTACTCCTACTGGTGAGTCTATCCTAACTGAGAGGGTTTACATGAATTGTGTGTTGTCTATTTATCATAGAGACACTTTAGCTGATTTGATAGAGTTGGAGATGGTTGATTTTGATATATAATGGGCATAGATTGGCTTCATGCTTGTTATGCTTCTATTAACTATAGAAACCGGATTTTTAAGTTCCAATTTTCTAATGAGCCTATCTTAGAGTGGAAAGGGAGTTCTGTTGCCCCTAAGCGTAAAGTCATCTCTTATCTTAGAGATAGAAAATTGATATCCAAGGGTTGTATTTACCACCTCATGCGAGTAAAAGTCTGATAATGTTGAGTTTCCTACTCTTGAGTCAGTCCCTATTGTGAATTAGTTTCCTGAGATATTTCCTAATGATCTTCCCGAAGTCCCTCCTGATAGCGAGATTGACTTTGGGATTGATGCTCTTTCCGAGACCAAACCTATCTCAATTCCACCCTATAGAATAGCCCCCGCAGAGTTGAAGGAATTGAAAGAGCAATTGAAAGACTGTTAGAGAAAGGTTTCATAAGACCTAGTGTCTCACCTTGGGGTGCTCCTATCTTATTCATGCGTAAAAAAGGTGGGTCTTTAAGGATGTGTATAGACTACCGGCAGTTGAATAAGGTTACCATAAAGAATAAGTATCCTCTTCCCAGAATAGATGATCTTTTTGACCAATTTCAGGATGCTACTTGTTTCTACAAGATAGACCTTAGATCGGGTTACCATCAGTTGAAGGTGATAGAAAATGATATTCATAAGACAGCCTTTAGGACATAGTATAACCATTTTGAGTTCTTGGTCATGTCCTTCGGGTTGACAAATGCACCTGCAGCTTTCATGGATCTGATGAACAAGGTATTTAGGTTGTATCTTGATATGTTCATGATTATGTTTATTGATGACATTATGGTATATTCAATGAAGAGGAGCAAGCTAATCACCTTACAGTGGTTTTGCAACCATTCAAAGATCATGAGGTGTATGCAAAATTCTCCAAGTGTGAGTCTTGGCTCAAGTCAATGGCTTTCTTAGGCCATGTTATTTCAGGAGATGGTATTCATGTGGATACTCAGAAGATTGAGGCGGTTAAGAACTGGACAAGACCCACTTTTCCAACAGAAATAAGGAGTTTCTTGGGTTTGGGCGGGTACTATCACAGATTTGTTGAGGGCTTCTCTTCTCTGTCAGCCCCTTTGACAAAGCTGATTCAGAAGAAGGCCAAGTTTCAGTGGTTTGAGGCATGTGAAAAGAGTATTTCAGGAGTTGAAGACTAGATTGACTACAACACCAGTGTTGACCTTGCCAGACGGGACAAGTGACTTCATGATATACTGTGATGCATCCAGAGTTGGATTGTGGTGTGTGCTTATGTAGAGAGGGAAGGTGATAGCTTATGCTTCCAAACAACTTAAGATCCATAAGAAGAACTATCTGACCCATAATATAGAGTTGGCAGTAGTGGTATTCACACTTAAGATCTAGTGTCGCTATTTGTATGGAGTGCATGTGGACGTGCTCACCAACCATAAGAGTTTTCAATACGTGTTCAGTTAGAAAGAGTCCAACTTGCGGCAGAGGAGATGGCTGGAGTTGCTCAAGGATTATGATATGAGCATTCTCTACCACCCAGGTAAGGTTAACATTGTTGTTGATGCTCTTAGCGGGATGTCCATGGGTAGCATTGCCCATGTGGAGGAGGGGAAGAGAGAATCAGCCTAAGAGATGCATAGATTGGCTTGATTGGGAGTGCAACTTGAGGAGAACAATGAAGGCAGGGTCAATATCCAGAATGGTTCTGCTTCATCCATAGTGTCAGAGGTGAAAGGAAAGCAAGACTAACTCCAAAGAGGGAGATGGGGTATTGAGATATCAAGGGAGATTGTGTGTACCCAATATTGATGATGTTTGAGACACAATCATGGCTGAAGCTCATAGCATGAGATATTCCATCCATCCTGGCTCCACCAAGATGTACCATGATTTGAGAGAAGTCTATTGGTGGAATGAGATGAAGAAAGACATTGTTGTATTTGTTTCTAAGTGTTCCAATTACCAACAGGTTAAGGTTAAACATCAGAAACCATATGGATTGGCTCAGAACTTTGAACTTCCGGAGTGGAAGTGGGAGGTAATCAATATGGATTTTATTACCATCTTACCAAGATCCATAAAGGAGCATGATTCGATATGGGTGATTGTTGACAGGATGACTACATCAGCCCACTTCTTGGCAGTTAAGACAACTTATACAGCTGAGGAGTATACCTAACTTTACATTCGTGAGATTGTGAGATTGCATGGAGTTCCATTATCCATCATCTCGGACAAAGGGGCTCAATTCACCTCTCAATTTTAGAGATCTTTCCATAAGGGATTGGGTACGAAAGTGAATGTTAGACCCCGTAAAATTAATTAGTTTAAGTTAATCGTTTAATTGCAAAAGTTAAGGTGAATATGGCGTAATTTAAATTAAGTAAATTCGTGGTGCTTAATTATAAATGGAGTGTATATTTTT
>JAOTQR010044118.1:0-15098 GCA_025774065.1 Solanum ossicruentum
ACTGATGTCTGGGCCATCGCTACTGGTCGTTTCCTTTTGAGATGTAGTATTTTGAGTTATGGGAACTAAAAACATCATATTTGTGGCTTCAAAACTCTCTTTTAACAATTTGGAAACTTCAGAGCTTTGATGAGTATGGATGTAATGTGTAAAGATTTCTCCCCAACCTTAGCAATCTCAACCCTCCGTCCCAAATTTGATAGTATAAATGTTTTTGTTCCGCAACAAATCCTCATTGAAAATTGATGGATCATTAGGAGAAATTGGAAGTATCAAATTGTTCTCCAGGGTGATTCCTCTATTATCAGGTTGTTTGGCCTGTTCCGGTGGCCAGCCGGTAGTACCTCAGCAATTCTTGTTATTGGTCTGAACTAGCTGTTAGCCACAAGTAGCTATTAGCAAGAGAGATGTTATGACCCAAGCTCAGGGCCTAAACGTGACACGGCGAATGGGGAACCCAAAGTACCCCCAAAAAAGCCTCTTAGCATATCATTTACACATCTTTGATTACGGAAGCAAAATAAACAACAAGAGAGATATAGATAAGGGAAAACAGGACTAAGGGTGGTCTTTGATATTCATAAAATACTCAAGAGTCAAGCTCATAGCATAAATACATCAATTATTCCAACAATACCTTTAACAAAGATTAGAGCGGTGGCCAAGACACTTTTTCTGGCTTATCCTTATAGTACCAAGTGTATAAAGAAATAGCAAATGACAAGAGTAAGATAGATATCGCCCTCGAACTTGAGGACTCACCAAATCTTATTTCCAAAGCACCGAACTAGCCACGAGGAGGATGATCAAAAGGTGCTCCAGTCCCTACATGGTAATATCATGTGGGCATAATTATGCATTAGTAGTTTGAATGTACTAAGTATATAGGATGCAATGTAAAAAGTGATAGGCAACGTAATCAAAATGCATAAGCATAAGCAAGAGATAGTATAATATCAATATAGCAAGCATGATTAATGCTTGAAGTAACACATGCTTAGTCATAATCAAGGAACGTAAACACAATGTGAAATATATGTATACTCGAGCCTTACACAAACATGCTTGCGATGGGCCACATAGCCACCCCCTCACCTTACCATATTACCTTTTCGGAGAGTGTTACCAATACCCATACTTTATGACATAGTCTTTTTGATAGGTAGTATAAGACGTCCCCTACTTTACGATATAATCTTTTAGGTAGGAGCCGTGAATTATTCTACCTTACGATATAATCTTTTTGGTAGGAACCATGAATTGTACCTTATGGCATGGCCTTTCAAGTAGGTATTATAGGATGTACTTACCTTACGATATAATCTTTTAGGTAGGAGCCATGAGTCATTATACCTTATGGCATAGCCTTTTCAGTAGATTGTATCGAATATGCATACCTTACGATATAATCTTTTTAGTAGGAGTCATGAAAGTAGATCATCAAACCATCACATTCAAGTATCAAGAAGGAACTTCTTATTTTCCCAAGAACACCACAAACATTGGAGCCCAACAATTCACTTACAATGCCTTAAGTACTTTACATGAATTTAATACCCATATATACATTCCCTTAATCATCATAAAGTCACTTAACTTATAAGCCATGTTATAGACTATCAATAACTCAAGAATCCTTAACCGAACATTTCATCAAACACTTGGCGGGTGTGTAATGATAGTTCAAAATCATGCAATTCAAGTGTGAAATCATGTGAGAAAACTCAATTCCAATACTTAGTAACACCCTCATGCAAGATACATTAAAACCCCTCATCAAATCTCAGAATAAATCATAGATTAATAGCTCAAAACATGCTTAAGCAGTCAACATTTTATGAAACGCCAACATAGTTTATAATCAAATTTATAATAAGAGATACCCATAGATAATTCAACTTGAAAACATGCTATTTATATAAAAAGGAAGGTTGGGAACCAAGGGTGAAAGGTTCCAATGGTTGAAGCCCACATACATTAAATTTGGGGATTCCCTTGATGAAGAATTGAATGGGAATTTGAAGCTTGAATGAAGTTCTTGAGATCCGGACTTGAACTTGGGACACTTAATTTGGATGAAATATTTGAGTAAGTGTTAGAGAGGGTTTTAGGAGTATCTTGAGTGATATGTGATTGAAAAATGACTAAGTATAGGTGTTTTTACGCAAAGGAGGGCATAGGCCCAAGACCCTAAATGAAACGACCCAAAAATAAAGTGCCTGAAAATGTGCCTCGGAAGTGTCCAGAAATGTAATTTTCATATATCTCAAAATTCGTGTGTTATTTTGAAAATCAAACTTCATATTCTTGTTCAGGGGGCTAAATTGAGTGGGAGATGGGTCTAACCTAAATTTTAGAGCAACCGTAGCAAAATCAGAATTTTCAAGTTAGCACGAAAATAGTGCGCCAGCACGTTTGTGGCATGACATGCCCTAGTGTTAAAATGTTCCAATTTTGAATCTCGGTCCAAGACTTTTAAGTCTTAGACCTAAGTATTCCCATACATGAAAATACCTATACTTAGCCTTATTTCGCCTTTATGTCATCCAAGACATTCCCCAATACTTTCTCAAGCACTTAGTCTTATATTTCTCTCAAGATTCAAGTTCCAAAACCATCTTCGGATCTTAAGGAATTAATTCAAGCTCTTATTCAAAATCTAATTCAAGCTTATTAATGTCATTTAAAACCATCATGGGGCCCTTACATCAAGTCAAGTTCAAAGGAATTTCCGTTGGCTTTATTTTGCACAAGTACTGGTAGGAGGGTAAATTTTAAAGGGTCATATCTCTTAGAACACAAAGAAATGGGTGGACCATGACTACCAAATTAAAGTTCTTTGAATTATCTTTCGAATGCACTTAGTTTCACCTTATTTAGAGTTTGGATGAAGAAGTTATGCCCGTTTACGTAGAACTCGTATATGCGGGGGTATATATGGGTTTTTGCCAAATTCCATTTTATTAATGGCATTCCGTAAATTTAGTCATTTCTATTTTTCTTTTGGGGATTCCTATGCTATTTTAAAACTTCCTAAGTACCTAAACCCTTTCCTAAAGATAAAATTTACTCCTCCCATTTGGAATGCACTCTCAAATTCTCTCAAGAACCTCCATCAAATCTCCAATACAAATTCATGGAAACTCAAGAACAAGTTGTGGATTTCAATACCCCATTCCAAGCTTCAAGTCTTTCTCAACTCAATTTCAAGGAATTCAAGTTCTATGGTATGTGGGTTTCATCCATGGGTACCTTTCACCCATGGAGCCCAACCCTTCCTTTTCATGAAAAATTGCATGTTTTCAAGTTGTATTACTTTTGGGTATTACTTAATATGAATTATTTTTACAAACTATGTTAGATCTTTAATGAAATGTTGATTGGAAACACATTTCTACCTATTTCAAGGTTATACTATGAGATGGCGTGTCTATTGTGACTGTGCATATTTTGGGATATTAAACTATGGTCTATTATGAGATTTGATTATGGATTTCAATGTATTGTATGATGGTATTACCAAGTGTTGATGGGCTATTTTACTTTTTATTGCATGATTTCACTCTTGAATTGTATGGTTTTATACTAGCATTACATACCCACCAAGTGTTTGATAAAAAGTCTAGTTATGGTTTCTTGAGGAATTGAAGGTCCAATGCATATCTTATAAGCTGAATGACTATATGATGATGAAGTGATAATGAATGGAATGTATATATGTGTGTTAAAATCATATAAAGCTCCTATGGTATTGCAAGTAAATTTTTGGGCTCTCATGTTGTTATCTTGGGAATTGTTGATGAGCTATTAGATTCTTATGCTAAGGTTTATGCTCTTGTCAATTGTAAAGCCTACTAGAAGGGATTATGAACTATGTTATATGTTTTATCCTCTAGTGTAGCGCCAATTCCTACATGTAGGAGTTATGAACTATGTTGAATACCTTACCCTCATATACGAATCAATGCTACTCGATTACTCATATCCACAAGTAGGGGTTAGGAACTATGTGGACTCCTTACCCTCTTGTATAATTTGAGGTTATGATAGGTAAACACACGTAGGGTTATCACCTATGATGTTTACCCCCATGTGCTACTCACTTACTCATTTCTACATGTAGGGGTTATGAACTATGATTTACTCCTTACCCTCATTTATGATCTGGGTTATGCAATATACTCATATGAAGGGGTTATGAAGTATATGGTATGTCTCACCCTTCATATAAGGGTTATGACCTATGCTACCTTTCTACCCACATGTGCTATTCATTATCCCTTGTTTGCATGTAGGGGTTATGAACTATGCTATCCCTTTACCCTTATGTACTACCCATTACCTACTAGAAGGGGTTATGACCTATGCTATACTCCTCACCCTCTAGTACAAGATAATTGAATGATTCAAGCATGTCACCTTGTTATGTTAAAGGAGCTATGTATGTGTAGTTATTTTCAAGCATGTTTTCCTACAAGTATTGTTCATACATGCCATATTGCTAATATACTGTCTCTTGCTATGATTATGCATTTTGATTATTCCCTATCTCTTGTTGCATTGCATCCTACATACTTATTACATTCAAACATACTAACTCATACTCTATGCCTACATGATATCACCATGTAAGAGCGAGAGCTCCTATTGATTCTCCTCGTGCTAGACGGATTGTTCAAGTTAGCTTTTGGTGAGTCCTCATGTCTGGGGACAATATCTATCTTCTTTCATGCTTATATTTAAACTACATCTTGTATATTTTGGAATACTTATGACTATGAGGGTGAGCCTGATTGCTTGTCTTGTCCCCCAAGGTGTTGTTGGATAGGTTATGTATTATGCTTGAGCTTTGACTCATTTATAATATTCAAATGTGTAACTCTTTCCCTTAGCCCCGATTCCCCTTGTTATGCTTATCTCTTATTGTCATTTTTAATTACTTCCGCGACCAAGAATGTGTAATGATATGCTATGAGGCTTGTTTGGGGTTCCTTCGAGTTCCCCATTCGCCGGTCACGACTAGGCCCTAGGCTTGGGTCATAACACCAAAGCCTTAGGCCGAAACTGAAAAACTGGCTGAAACAATATACCTCTCTGCGCCCCTGGCACATCGCACCTTGGGCGCGGACCTTCTCTGGATTTCGCAAATTTGTAAAAATAAATTTTCACTATAGGTACTCTAAAATCGGGGTTATACTCATTTCTCACTCAATTTTTCTCCCTGATCAGAAATATAAAGTCGGATTTTTGAAATCAAGCACGGAGTTTGGGATATATGAAAATTACAGTTATGGTCATTTTCGAGTCGAGAAAGAAAATTAGAGTGTTTTCATGCCAGTCACAATGAATTCTTTATTTTCAAAAATTCATTCTTCTAACACGGTAACATCTTCATTGTAAAAACATTGTAGACTAAGGGTAGTCAATTAGAAGATCATCTATTGCATCCTTTAAAGTCAATATTGATGAAGTTTTCCCATTTTTCTGTAGTAGCCATTGTTGTAGATACTAGTGTTCAACTTGACAAAGCAGTGTTGTCACGACCCGGTCTTGGTCATAATGGCGCCTGTGAGATCCCACCTACAGGAAAGTCAATTCCCAACCCCAGGGTACCTTTCCTGAATCACTAGAAGAACTGGAACTCATTGAAGTTTGGGTGGGTTAATAACCATCTCATTTATTAGCTTAATCCATCTCAACCTAATCCATTTAAAATTAAGTTGATATTCAACCTGAATTAACTTGAGAGAAATCTTGTCAAAATATACACTTTATTTTTTGTTTGATATGCTTCATATAAGCAATATAAAAAATATATATAATTTAATGAAGTACTTAAATATTAAAAATGAAAAAATATAGTAAGTAAAACTTAGTAAAAGTTGGATCGGGTTGGGTCTTGGCATGCTTATAAACCATTTTGACCTAACACGTTTTGACCCGAGCAGGGTTGGGTTGGGCCTTGACCCATTCGTTGTTTTGACCCATTATAACCTACTCAAATTCGACCTAACCCGCCCAATTGCCACCCCTATTCACTAGTCACAACAATGCTGGATATGCCTAAATAAACCAATATACTCTGCCCTGAACATGAAGTCAAATGTACAGAGCTACGATCGGCACAAGCCTAACCCGGAATACTCTTACATATACAAGAAACTACACTATACAAGGACAATGTCTGGATACAAAAGACGGCCATCAAATGGGAAGGAGATTGTCGAGTTTCTAAAGCTGCTAATGCTCAACAGTGTCTCCTGAAACACTCATGAACCCCCAACTCAACAACTATGGCTATTACCTGCACCTACACCATGAGAAAATGCAGAAATGTAGGAGTGAATATCTGTAACTGGCATCCATTGGGCATCATCAGCCGACTGAGTGAAATATTGCAAATATAGAAGGCTCAAATATAGAGAACTGCAGTAATCTAGTAAATCAAAACTTAAATCAAGGAGTAAACTCATCTGGAGAATCACTGAACACTAACTTAACCAACTCAAGTGGTGTGCAATGATACTGAATGACTAACCCGAGTAGGCCCACATCACAACTATCCCTGGATTGATCCATGGTGTTGTACATAGGTGCAAGGACCTAGTATCTATGCATGTATGCCAACTGAGCCCCTATAAAACCAGAAGGTACACCTACACACAATCTAACTAATAGGATCACCATGGAACTCAACCCTCAGTATCATATGATCAAGGGGTCAAGTTGTATGTGGAATTTAGGCCCTACTATCTATGTTTGTGCACCTCCTGATCCCCCACTAGTTCGAAGGGTATACCCACACACAATCAGGGTGTATATAGTTGAATGGATCCACGGGTAACAAACCAGGTCCTCGACCCAAAGTATCACATATCAATCGGGTCTTCAACCTAAATTATCATATCATGTCAGGCAATGACACTCGAACCTAGCGCCTCAATATATATAATGATGTGATGAATCCATCGCAAGAGAAAGAATCCCCCTAACATAATCAATAGAGTATTAGACCTAGAACAATCAGTGTGATGAATCCCTCTAAACAAGTGATAGGGTCTCAGAGCCAAAATATAACCAATAGGGTCCCTAACAGAATATTAGCAAATGCTCGATCGAAATTGATACTCGAGTTTCAAACACTCGAACATAGCCATTGGAGAATACAGATTGTAGAAAGTGTCACCCTGGTCTTGGACACTTGAGCGTGGCTATTAGAGACGACAAACCGCGGGGAACATCATCCAGGTCTCGAAGCATAAGAATAGTGATTCGCTTACTAGTTTATTCAGAGGTCTAGCAACACCATATCTCAAGGCAGGAATTGCACAGCCCAACCAAGCATAATTATTATTCTGGTATATCATGTTAGGTAACTCCAATATCATGTAAGGATAACATGTGGACAATGACTAATAGTTGTTTGAAAAGGTATATATGTCAAAGACCAATCTAGAATCAAGATAAACTAAGGCCATATATACCACAATTTAGGTAACAACAAGTAGTCAGAGCAAAACTGGGCAATGTAACACCCTCATGTTTTTAGGCCTGAGAAATTAAAGCATAGAAAATTTGATGCTAGTCAAATTTTATGAGTCAGTTCATGACCCATAACAGATCCAGGGGCCATAAGTGGTCCAGGGAATGTACCTAGAGAAAATGGAGAACTAAAGGATTTCTAGAAGTTGAACTATGAATTAGCAGATGAGTCATAAGTTATTATATGGCCTGTAAGATGGTCTAGTAGTAAGAGGCCCTAAGGAACCAAAACTTTGACTAAGTCTGGGGTTTTCCTATGAAGAATTCTATGGCCCATATGTTTATCTATGAACCATACTGCATGTTCATGGATTTGAAGATGCAATTCCAAGTTCCTAATATAGGACCCGTACGAGCATATTTTAAGTTCCTAATGAGCCTATCGTAGAATGGAAGAGAACCAATTCTTTATTCAAAGAGAAGTTTGTCTCCTATATAAAAGCTATGAAAATGATCTCCAAAGGTTGTCTATATCATATTGTCTAAGTCAGGGATGTTGAGTCTCATGTTCCTACACTTGATTTAGTCCCAATCGTAAATAAGTTCCCTTATGTCTTTCCTAATGATCTACCTGGCATTCCTCCCACAAGGGAAATAAATTTTCGTATTGACCTCTTTCTCGACACCCAACCTATTTCTATCCCTCCATATCGATGTCCATGGAAGAATTGAAGGAATTAAAGGAACAACTAAGGATTTGATTGATAAGGGATTCATAAGGCCTCATATACCTCCAAGGGGTGTTCATGTACTATTTGTATGGAATAAAGATGGTTCACTTCTAATACTTGTGGATTATCGACAACTGAATAAAGCAACCTCAAAAACAAATATCCATTTACAAGGGTCGATGACCTCTTTGATCAACTACAATATGCAAGTGACTTTTCTAATATCGATCTCTAGTATGGATATCACCAATTGAGTGTGAAGAAGGATGACATTCCAATGACAGCATTTAGAAATCTGTATGGTCATTTTGAATTTTTGGTTATGTCATTTGGACTAACAAATGCTCTGTAATCACCCTCCGGGTCAATTCTTTATTTCTATGACTTTTCTATTGGTTTGAGCTTTGGTATGGTGACCTCAAATCATTTATGATATATTAGGACCATTGGAATGGTTGGTGGAGGTTTTGGTTGAGAATTATGCGAGTTTGCAAGTTAGAGAGAAGCTAAAGTTGCAAAAATGAGATTTCTATCAAAACCATGTTAAACGGCCTCAAAATAGGATTTTGACAGTTCCATTAGCTCTAAAAAGGCTGAATTTTTCTAGTATAGAGGTTGGTTTGATAATAGAGGGTTCTGGTGTGATTTTGAGATGAATGATATCAAATGACTTTAATCAGAGGCTAAAAAGTGTGTTTCTATAAAAACCTGGCTTAACGCACTTGGAATCAGAAACTGATGGTGTGATCATCTCTAGAATGCTGAAAATAGACTGAAAGGACCTTTCGCCAGTTGTCAAGGTCATCCGATTACACTTTGACTCCCTCAGTTCTTTAAGCTAAAATTAGCTGGAAAGAATTAGGATACTCTATTTTCCATAGGATGCTTTGTTGGGAATTATGACTGCACTATTGAATCTGAAGCATAATATTCTTATGGTTACACTATTTATTTGTGTAAAACGGACATTAGGAGCCTCGAGAATTGCCAAGGGAAGTTTTTGGGATTGCTGGTGCTAACAACTGATGCATAGGCCTATGTTCACGCCCACGCACGCGCATTCGCACGACATGGCATAAACATCATGTCACGTTTGCATAACATGGCATAAGTGTCATACACGCGTGCTCGCGTCTATGCATAGCGTCAACTATCATCCTATATAATGCCTATTCGCTAGGCTTGGATAGAGGAAACTTAAATTGGCTATAAAAATGATTCGTAGCTTCGATTTTAGCGATTCAAAGGTTTATGTGACTTGGATTTTCACAAGGAACATCATGGTGAAGTTAGATTCAGGATTTGATGCGTATTTTGAGGTAAAATTGCTATTTTACTTATTGCTTTCTTAAAATTTTTGAAAACTTTATTCATTGATAGCTGATTCTTAACAAAATTAAGTGAAATTTGTGCCTACATTATTCTTCGTTCTGAGAGGAACGTCGTGGTATGCTGGGTTCTCAATGTAATTGTCCATATTTTGAAAATTTTGACTGAGGAAGTTTCTAATTCCTCTTTTTGGCATTTTCTCAGTCTTTCGAGGTCTGTTTTAGCCGAATTATTGGCTGTAGACTTGGGTGGTCGGGGGAATGATTTTTGGGATTTTTTTAAAAATTTTGGACATATCCTCTATTTTTCCCATTTTTTGCTTAATCACACCCATTTTTCTAGTATTCGTAGCCGATGTGACTGTGTTAACCCCGTGAAATGTGTTTTTAGTAGCAAAGTAGCATTGGGAAGCTACAAGAGGGAAAAATCTCAAATGGATTAATGCAGAGTATGAGACATCGGATGCCAAGTAGGCTAGACTTTCTTTGCACCTTACACTGAGTTAAAATAGATGCATATTTGACTTGAAATGTGTGGAAGTATATTGTGAATGTGTTGAGCTATGGACTTTATATTGCATATAGCTGGTTGTGGATCCACATGTGATATAGATAGTAATAGGGGACTTCAGTAATTGTATCGGGAGTTGTGTTAACTGTAGCTATCATATTGTCTGTGTTTTTACACTATTTGGCTACAAGAAAGCCTGAAAAGGGGCTGGTTAGCTGTGAACATGTGACAGGTATGTACTCTAAGACTCTTGCTTGTATGTGTGTATGGTCTGAGGCTACTAAAGTATACTAGCTATTAAGGCTGATTTGTGATTACTTACTACCCTGTGCACTGGTTCTAGTATCTATATCTGGTTGGTATGCATATGCATGATACAATTGTGGTGGTTTATATCTGTTATGAGTACTTGTGGTAGAACTTCCCATTTAAACATGATTATGTGCCTCCCTGTGACTTATATATGATCTTGAATATCATCGTTACCTTTTTTGTACTTGTGCTACTAGTTAATGACTGGAGAACCGCACCATGTTCTGGGTATAGTTGTAGTTGCCCTCCTACGGGAGTCGTATGATTTGTGATATGAGATATGTTGCTACTAAGCCACTGGTATATTATAGACAGTAATGTGACCCTGCCTATGGGTTCTTGGGCCATCTATAAGGAGACACAAGTTGTATGGTGTCACGACTCAAGCATAGGGCCTAGACTGAATGGCGAATGGGGAACCCAAAGGAACCCCAGACAAGCCTAATAGCATATCACTACACATCTTTTGTCGCGAAAGCAATATAAAACAACATAAGAAACATAAGATTTATCACTCAAAACATAGCAAAACAGTCACAACTTTACATAGTTGAGGGTCTAGTAAGGGTCGAATATGAAAAGGGCCTATGAGTTGCTTTACATAGAAAAAGGCCTGGTAAGGGTTGAATATGAGCTAGAGCCTACGTCAGGCATGCACACCGACTTGACTTGCACCTGTGTAAGTGTGTATTGCCTGTTGTGATAGAGATATGTAGACTGGGAACCCTGTGCATTAATTCTATGTCACATCGTGACATGATTACGTGCATACTGTGATTCTAATGGGCCTATCTATCGGGGGCACCAATAATACCCCTGTTATTACTACAATTTTATTTCCATTACTATGGTGGATTAGATTGTAGCTTGGTTGAGTGCTGACCCTATTTCTATTCCGATTATTGAGGTCTACACACCATTATACTAAGGTTAGCTGCTACTCTGAGTTCCTTGCATACCTTAGGAATGAGTTGTTTATTATGACTTGGGAGAGATGATATGATTGGGGGATCCAAATCAGATTAGAGAGAGAGGGAGAGATTTTTCTAATGTTATGCTCTGAGACCTAGATGGCACACCCTATTTTTTAAGTCTTTGGTGGTCATTCCCAAGTTTCTTGACCCTGGTGACACTCCATATGGTGCTTGTCTCCAGCGGTCACGTCCGAGTCCGAGACCAGGGTGCCAATTCCAAAGGATTCTGAGCATTGACAGTTCCATTAGACATTGGGCCTTGTTGATTATATTCTGTGGGGAAGCACCCCATGATTGAGACACTGATGATAAGACACTATTGATTAGGATAGTGGGATTATTTTTTCCGCGGGGAATATGTCCCACCATTACATTTATGGTCAGACCACTTGGCCCTAGTTGATTATCCGATCGAAGGCCAGGTTAAAAACACACAAGAATTCAAGTCCTCCAGTGATATTAAGGTATTGATTCCTACGTGATACCATTTCTGGATGGGTCGAGGACTCGGTAATTGTCGTGATGATGGGGACCAAGGGCCCAATCATTTACCCATGGATACACTCACATATTCATACCCTGATTGTGTGTGCATGTACCTCATGGATTTATGGGAGCTTAGGGGGGAGTTCAGGCTTAGACATTATGGCCTTACATCCATGTAAAGTTGACTATTGATCTTATGATATGGAGAACTAGGCTCTTTGATGGTTCTATAGGGTTTCATTGATTAACTGTCAGTTTTGTTATGCGCGGGTGTAACCTGCTAGGATTCTAGGGGCCCGAATGGCGTACAGGCATAGTTACTAGGGCCTTCCACCCGCGTACAGTCCTATGCCTCAATTGGGGGAAGTTATGGTATAGTCCTTGTTACTGGATGACGTGCTAATGGAATGACCAATGCTAGATAACACCTTGTTCTGGACCATTGCATTCTCTAATTGCCAGTTGAGAGTTGCCTCTATGTCGCCTTGTGGCATATATTCTCCCACTGGTAGGATAACTTTCTTGTATGGTATTTTTTTAGCATAACTCAGGTTATCCATTTCAAAAGGTTGGCACGGGGGAAAATCATATGAGGTGCTAGAGCCTGTGGGTGATAGCATGAACATAGGAAGTGCAGGCTCATTTATGGAGGTAGATTTTGATGGAGATTATGGTTTTTGTAGGTTTTTGGGTTCATATCTAATAGTGAAAGAAGGTTTGTCCCAGTTGTAATCCTCATCCATCAATATCTCATCATCTTGGCACTCTTGGTAGTCAAAGTCTATGCCCCACGATATGTGGCCTGTGAAGGGACAACGTGACAAGTGGATACATTGACCATCCATATCGAACTGCTCAATCCAATCGTGAAAGTGGTAAGTACTAAACTCAGATGCAAGTTTTGAATCTGCAAGTTCTGGGTTATCATCTAAGGGTTCATATATATTTATAGAGAAGGCAGTTTTGTGGACCTTTTTGCGGTGAGAGTGGTCAAAGCTTATGATGACTGTTTCTTTGGGTTTTCTGGTGAAAGTTGGCTTAGTGGACTGGAAAGGTTAAGGGGGATTTCTGAACTTCTCATAATTTCTGACCCACGAGGTAGGGAAAATGTTGGTGAGCTCCTCCTTGTTAATTTGTCTTGGGACCAAGGTACACTAAGTCATTCCGTTGGTGGCGTCTATGTTTAGGATGAGAGCATCTTGGCCACCAGGGAATGATAGGTCCATGGCATGGTTCTGAATTCACCAAGATAGCTTGTAGGGTAGAGTTGCCTGGATAGTATCTCTAGCTTATAGAGCTCTGAGGATCTGGACGTAGATCTTCAATGCATCTATGAGGTACAGATCATGCAAGGACATGTTGAAGTTGGGATAAATCGTGATGAACATAGTACAAGCGTTGAGGTTGATCTCAGAGGTGGCCAAATTCACATATAGGTACTCGTTATATCGGCTATCCAAGAGGGAAGGACGCGCTACTATGGGATGGCTTTTTCTTCCATGATACATCAACGCAACTCCGATGGAACCAAAATGGATATGTGAACCCCAAGCTTTTCCACTGGCGTGGAAATTCCTCTAGCATCTGGAGTGCGATGAACTGTTCTTCTTGGGTCGAAAGAATAGGGTGCTAGTTAAGTTTTGAGGCAGCAACATATTTTTTCACTCTTGTGGGTTTAGATTGGACTAGGGAGTGTATTTGCAACCAAGGATTACAGGTCTTTTTTGGAAAGACAGAGTATGGGTTCAATAGAGGTAGATATGTAGAGGATATTTTCTTTACTAGGGTAACACATCTACTTCATAGAGATAGTCATATTAGCAAAAGAGAGTTTTTCTCCGAGTAGGAGTCATCGCTAACTTAGCAAAGGACTTATAAAGACTCGACTCTAAACATAAAGACATAGATCTACAAGAACTAGACAAAGATGGTAAAGACCTGAAATAGACATATTTTTGGATTTTATGGACTATAAAGACACACACATATCTTTGTTCTAAGGATCTATGGACAAGACTCGATATTTGTTCTAAGTTACAAGGAAAAGACTCAAAATTGCTTATGTAAGGACTCTATAGAGATTTATGGTTAAAGACTTAGAATTTAAACACACAAACAAAAATAAAAGAGTAGGGAGAGTTTTTTACGGCTATGGACTCAAAGTAAGCACACAGACTAAAGTAAACACACAACTGAAAGTAAATGATTAAATAATTAAAGTCGGTAGTATAACACGAGAGATAGACCTTATGAAGACCTCATTTATTCCACCGGGGTTATGAAGATGGGGCTGGATCTGATATCATGTAGGGTGGAAAGGAGGCAAGCGGGGGTTAGGTGGACACCACGGACGAGATCTAGACCCCGGCGGCTCGGACAGGTTATAAATAGTGCGGGACCATATATATGCAAGATAACCTGAGGCACCACTACCATAATGTTTTTAGTTTTCAGATCCATAGTAGGCGGCATGCCATCCCAAGTCCATTGGGTTTCTGAGCATAATAGTGACCTTACCAACCAAGCAGGAAACCACACGGTAGGTTTTTTACTTTTTCAGGCTTTCCACACGGGCGAGGAGGCAAGCGGCGGTTAGGCAGACACCATAGATGGGACCGACGAGGTCGAGGCCCCGGTAGATCGGATAGGTTACAGGCAGTGTAGGACCATATTCCATGCAAGATCACCTGAGGCACCACTACCACAACATTTTCAGTGTTCACATCTATAATAGGCGGCATGCTCCGAAGTCCGCTAGGTTTTTGAGCACAATAGGGACCTTACCAACCAAGTAGTAAACAACACGGTAGTTTTCTTGACTTTTCCGGGCTTTCTACACGGGCTCTTAGCAACTCTCCCTAGCCTATAGTGCCCTTTCAACATAGCCCTCCTCAAGTCTCTTTCTTGTCGTACCGATTTACCTGGCTTGGTCCAGTTTCTAAAGGCTATTGTACGCACAACTAGTGGTGTAAGGGTGAACATTAACTATTGTAGTAGTGCCAAGTTAATATTGTGTAACTTATCGAGTCATTGATTTCTCGACGAGGAAAGCTCACCGGAGTGTCACCTTAGACCCCTCCCTGCTCCTTTCAGTCTACAGGACCAAACATCCCATCTCCCCCCAGAGAGAAGAACAAGAGAAAGTTTAGCCAACAATTGTATTACTCAGATAAAAAAGTGTCTATAAAAAAGTGTAGTGACCTTAAGAGAATTTTCTAAGGATATTTCTCTCAGACTCTAGACTCTAAACTAAGGACTTGTCTTAAGCTTTCTA
>JAOTQR010044129.1:0-15098 GCA_025774065.1 Solanum ossicruentum
AACTTGGACAAATTCGACGTCGAGCCTCGTCTCCGTTTAGCTAGCAAATTTAAGCTAAGCAAGTAGGTGACTCACCTACTAGCTTCTAATTCCTACAAGCACTTCAATTCTCTTACTTCATTTAAGGCCATAATCTCCTTAATTTGACATAAAACATGTATACCCTCGACCCTCTTAAGTGTTAGACGTACATATAGCCCATTAACATGAGATTCAAGCACTTTTAAAAATTAGCGTCAATTTGACCAAACCATGTCATGTATCATTTGTGTTGTACTAGTATTATAGGTGTGGAGTGTTACATAAACTATTTTGGGGTTTCATAAAATATTGATTGTTTAGAATGTTTTGAGTTATGAATATATGATCTATTATGAGAATTGATGAAGGGTTTCAATGTATCTTGCATAATGGTGTTACCAAGTGTTGGTAGGTTGATTTATATTAAGTTTTCTCACATGATTTCACTCTTGTATTGCATGATTTTGAACTAACATTACACACCCGCCAAGTGTTTCATAAAAGTATCTGGTTAAGGATTCTTGAGTTATTGATGATCTATTGCATGGCCTATGAGTCAAGTGACTTTATGATGATGAAAGAAATGTATGTATATGATGAATTCATGAAAAGTATCTATAGTGTTGCCAGTTGACCACACCTTATTGAGGAGGTGACCACTTTGATGGGGGAGGGGGTGTTATGCCCATCTACCATGTTGAGAGGTATATACCTTAGCTACTTTGATGGGGGGTGCTATGCCCATCTACCATGTTGACGGTATATACCTTGACCACTTTGATGGGGGGTATTATGCCCATCTACCATGTTGAGGGGTAAATATCTTGACCACTATGATGGGGGGTGACATGTCCATCTACCAATTAAGGGATAGATACTTTAATCATCTTCCAAGGGGGTGACATGCCTTGGATTCCAAGTAATAGCTTGCTTGGTCTATGACGATGGTATCTTGCTACACATATAATATGTTTTGTACAAGCATGTTTTACTTCAAGCATTGATCATGCATGTCATGTTGCTAATATACTATTCCTTGCTTATGATTATGCATTTTGACTATGTTTCCTATCTCTTGTTGCATTGCATCCTACATACTTAGTACATTCAGGCGTACTAACGCATACTCTATGCCTACATGATGTTACCATGTAGGAACCAGAGCTACTCATGATCATCCTCCACATGGTTAGTTTTGGACATCTTCAAGATAAGCTTTGGTAAGTCCTCAATTTTGGGGGCACTAGCTATGCAATTCTTTCTTATGTTATTTATTTATGTTGAACTCTTGATACTATGAGGGTGAGCCTAGAAAGTGTCTTGGCTCCCACCGATTCTATGTTTAGAGGTGTTGTTTGGACAAGTGATGCAATTATGCTTGAGCTTTGACTCTTCTATGATTTATGCTATTAAAGACTTCCCTTAGTCCCTTTATCCATATTTATGCTCTCTTGATGTTGTTACTTTGCTTCCGCGACCAAGGATGTGTAAATAATATACTAAGAGACTTGTTTGGGTTCTCTTCGAGTTCCCATTTGTCGTGTCACGTCTAGACCCTAGGCTTGAGTCGTGACACCACTCTAGGTCTTGTGACCATGCCATAAGCGTCCTCTGAATCTTCTTTCATTGTAGTAGTTTTCTCCTTAATTTTGCCCAAGATGTGCATTAGAGAATAGGGACTCCGAGGATTCCTCTTTATCACAACATAATGGACATGTCATGGAGGTAACAACATTTCACTTTTCTAGTCTATCTCATTTGTATAAACTTCCATGGTCCACCGTTGTTAAGTGAAAAGCACATTTAGCACAATTGATATTGTTACACACTAATCTTTTGTAGATGACTTTTGATTAGTCTCCTCAGTGTGTCACCCCTATAGAAAAAGGGAAAATCATTAACAAATTCAAGTTGGCTTAGGTTCATTTTTCACATTTGGGCTGGTAATTGTAGTTAGGATTCTCCTTTATGTACTCGATCTCTCTAGTCAGAAACACCATTGCTAGGACAAATAGGAAGAGGGACATTGGATCCCCATGTTGTAAGCACCTCTTACTTTTAAATGGTTTTATGGGACAGCCATTACTCAAGATGGAGTAGGAGACTATTCTCACACATTTCATTACCCATTTGACATATGTTTCAAGAAATGCTAGTTTCACCAATATTTTCTCCAAAAAATCTCACTCCAATAAGTTGTAGGTTTTTTACATTTTCAGCTTCATCATATCTATATCATTGGCGTACTACCCACATAGATGACAAGGCATGGTCTCTGGTGCTACTAGTATCACATTCAATCATTAGATCTCAGAGCCAACCATTATCACTAAATTGAGTCTTGGTTCTAGATACCTTCTTGCCGAATATGTGCTCCTTCTTAGCAATAAAAACAACATTAGAAGCAATAAGAGTGACAATCTCTTTTATATTATTGTTGTTGTTGATGAACATGAATTTCTTAGTTTGGTTAACTTATATCAAAATTTGCAGGTTCATTTGAATATGATAAGGCAAAAAAAGTTGTTGAAGTGTCTTGAAATGCTCGTAGAAGTGATTCTAGTTTCTTATTTGCTCTTGTGGGTGATTCTTTTGCTTTTTTTTTGGCTTGAAGTTTTTACTTGACTACATTAAAATTTCCAGGGCCATTTGAATCTAAAAGGGCAAAAAAATGGTTGAAATGGCTAAAGACACTTAGAGAAATGAAGCTAGTAGTTATTTTCTAATGGCACAATACATAAATTAGCTCTCTAACTTGGCTTCAAATCACAAGTTGGAACTCCAACTTTCAAAATGCACAAATAGACACTTCAACTAACCCATTTTTAATCATTTAAGCACAACTATCCTAGCTGGCAAAATGTGTGCACAACATGATTTTTCAGTGCGTGGTTGCCTTTTTATAGGCCCAAAATGGTAATAAAAAAAGTGAAGATGACTATTTTACCCTTCAATAACTATCCTTTATATATATAATTGTTCAATATCTCAGAGGAGCGTTCTCTAAAGATACTTGGACTTCCTATGGAAGTCTTGATGATGGTATAAACCAATATATTTGTCGAGTCAGGAATGGTTTGTAAGGATTGGATTTCCTAGTGAGTCTACCTTGACACTCTGGAAAATGTTCTGTTTATCCTTATCACTAAGATGGGTATCCCACCACCCTTTAGACGGGCCACTATGGGTGTAGAAATCATTGTGAAAATTCATGACTTATTTGTTTTCCCCATACGAGAAACCATGAATGCTTTCCAGCATTATTTTGGAAGGTGAATGCATTCATCCGTGCATTTATATAGTCAAATTAATTGTAATTTTATGTCTCAAAAGGTTGAGAGAGTTTTTGTATCTAGCCAGGTGTATGCCCCAATCTTTGGGTGAGATTATCTTGATGATCCATACTGTGGTATGGTTAACATGGCTTTGTTTTTGTTTATCTTTGTGGGGTTAAACAGGCACGATCGGGTTTCCGTGAGTATAAACTCATAAAACCATTGAGTATATACTTGCCATCTAGAAAATATATGTTTTGAAGTAAAATTTTGTACATCTTATCTTGCCGACAGATTTTAAGGGCAATTTCTTGGATCAAGCTCATAAGCTGACCATAGGTGATCTGGTCATAAGGGATGATATCATCAGAATACTAATTCTGCAGTTCTTCTTTGACCAAATCTCTAAGGGATTTAGGCAATCCATCTAGAAATTTTTCCTTCAAATATGGAAGATTTACATCAGGCTTTTCATAAATTCTTGTGAGGAAGGAATCCTTACACCACTTAAAAGAAGACAGAGTTATACATTTAAGATTATACAATATCTCATAGGAACGTTCTCTAAAGATACCTAGACTTCCTATAAAAGTCTTGATGATGGTATAAACCAATGTATTTGTCGAGTGAGGAATAGTTTGCCCATCTCCAAAGATTGAATTTCCTAATGAGTCTACCCTAACACTATGGAAAATGTTCTGTTTATCCTTATCGCTAAGAAGGGTATCCCACCACCCTTTAAGCTGGCTTGTGAATCCTGTAACAAGGACATGGGTAGTAAGTTGGTTAGTACAGTTATGGGTTGTTCCGTAAGCAGTGGCCACCATAGTCATCTGCTAGAGTTTAGATAGAATGTTGTATTCAGAGCAACCATCTATGTTCTATTCATAGATACTGTTGGCGTTGTAATTATTTTGCATAAATTCAAGCTTTCCTTTTAAGGCAACATCAGGATGGGTAGCCCTAGGGTAATACAATTTTTATGGTCTTCTCCAATTGGAATACTCAGATCTAACTGGAGCAACTTCAAGAGGGACCTCCTCTTTAGGGTCCTGGTTTGAAGCAACTTTTTCTAAGACTCCAATCGACTGAGAGGATGTTTCTTTGCAAGGGGTATCTGGAGCTAAAGTTTTTTTCTTTTTCTGAGATTCGATGTTGAAGGTCAGAAAGAGGAGGGAGTTCGTTACATGATTTGTGAAATTGGAGTTATTTAACAATTGTTCTAGGGATTTCATAGGGCTTGAAGAGAGGTACTGAGGAGGTAGAAGTCTCCGAAGGTTTGAAAGAAGTAGTTG
Organism: Solanum ossicruentum; assembly: GCA_025774065.1. Taxonomy (NCBI): domain Eukaryota; kingdom Viridiplantae; phylum Streptophyta; class Magnoliopsida; order Solanales; family Solanaceae; genus Solanum; species Solanum ossicruentum. Next base: position 4,592 of record JAOTQR010044129.1, read on the forward strand.
AGACAGGAAAGGACGGTCTTGACACTAGAAATGCCCCAAGGACATGTAAATACTTGTTTGTATAATTATTCTTTTCAATAATATTTTTGATATCTTTTCAGCTAACGACTTCAGTTTCAGCTTTCCTCTTAAAAGGTGTTGCTACTATAGAGCTGTCAGCAAAAGACATCGTAAACCCGTGTGATGGAGGAAATTCAAAAGTTATTTCCCCTCTATTAAGTGTTCTCCATACTTTTGAAACATTTATTGATTTTGATAAAAAGTATTCTAAATGGTGGTAATCTGCATAAGCTTCAAACCACTCAAAGAATGCATTTATTTTTGGACAGAGTTCAAAAATTCCTACTAAATATCTTGAAAATCTTTTCTCTCATTATTTTGAAAATTATTGAAGAACCAAGTCCTCCTCAAAATATGTTTGGATGAGTAAAACTCTCGTCTAAGGTTTCTTTTTTCAATTTGAAAATCTTGTGTCAAAACATCTAGTTTCGGACCCAAAGATGAATAGGTAGGGGATTTAGATGGGTCATCATTGACTGTGGGGGTTTCTATCGAGTAGTTGGTCTGAGGGATCTTCCAATCACAATCAACGGTTTCAATCTTAGTAGGAAATGAAAAGAAATTGAGTGTCTCGTGCTTTAGATAGGATAGACGAAGAGGTAGTGACCCTTTGGCTAAGGGATCTTTGAAAAGAAATTGAGACAGTTCCACTAAAAAACTATTGGGTCTGTGAGACGATAGTATTACCTGGTTTCTCGGTCTGGGTTGCATCCTGCAACAACCAATTCTGAGGTAAAGAAACTTGATTCCAAGAGATAGGCTTGGGCACAGATAGATGAGATCTCTAGAGATCTATTTTGAAAAGAATAGTTTCGCCTTTATAGCTACTTTTGATAGCACCAGTATTAAACGCTGAACACATGGCCTTGTAGTGGACCCTATAAATGATTGCTACTGGGAGAGACCCAGTTTTGGTGTTGTAATTGGAAGTTTCAACGTTCAGGGTCAAGGAATCTAAGATGTTCATATCTTTGAGAGATACAGTGAAATTTAGGAAGCAATCAAAATAAATTTGACCACAACAGAGACTGGTTTCCACCATTCCTAGGAGAGAGTCATTAAAATCCAAAAACCTTGAGTCCCTACCTATTCATCTTTGGGTGCGAAACCGGATGTTTTGACACAAGATTTTCAAATTGACAAAGAAAACCTTAGACGAGAGTTTTACTCATTCAAAAATATTTTGAAAAAGACTTGGTTCTTCAATAATTTTCAAAATAATGAGAGAAAAGATTTTCAAGAAATTTATTATGATTTTTTCAACTTTGTCCAAAAACAAATTCTTTTCTTTGGCTGGTTTGAAGCTTATGCAAATTACCACCATTTAGAATACCTTTTTTGAAAATCAATAAATGTTTCAAAAGTATGGAGTACCCATAAAGGAGGGGAAATAACTGTTGAACTTCCTCCATCACAAGGGTTTACGATGTCTTTTGCTGACAGATCTATAGTAGTAGTACTTTTTAAGAGCAAAGCTGAAACTAAAGCCATTAGCGCAAATGATATCAAAAATATTATTGAACAGAATAATTATACAAATAAGTATCTGCATGCCATAGGGGAATTTCTAGTGTCAAGATCGTCCTTGCCTGTCTCAACTACTTCTTTCAAACCTTCTGAGGCTTCTACCTCCTCAGTACCTCTCTTCAAGCCCTATGAGAACCCTAGGACAATCGTTAAAGAACTCTAATTTCACAAATCATCTAACAAACTCCCTCTTCTCTCTGACCTTCAACGTCAAATCTTAGAAATAGTAGAAACCTTAGCTCCAGATACCCCTTTCAAAGAAACATCCTCTCAGTCGATTGGAGTCTTAGAAGAAGTTTCTTTAAACAAGGACCCTGAAGAGGAGGTCCCTCTTAAAATTGCTCCTGTTAGATTTGAGTCTCCTTGGGGTCGATTTTTATTTGCCAAAAAACAAATTTTAGGTCAAATTTTGAGAAGATTGTAGCAGCATAAAGGCACTGGAGGATATCTTTTTTGGTAGGAATAGGATACCTAATCCATTGAAAAGCAGGTTCAAGGGTTTGTAGTTGATGACTAATTGAGGGACTCCTCGTTCAATCTCAGAATTTTTTTTACATAGAAGGCGGCATAACTCTAAGGGGATTTGCTTAAAGAGATAATTTGTTTTTTGAGAAGGTCATTGATTTCACCCTGGCAATGCATTGTGAGCTCATGGTTCATTTGGATGGGGTGAGCTTTTGAAGGAATGGTTTTCTCATCAAAGTTAGGCTCATGAGGAAGTCTAACTATGTGTTTTTCCTATTCCAAAAGGTTGTTGGTAAATTTGCACAAAATTCTTATTGTATTTTGGCCTCAAGGGCTTTGACCTTGGCCTGGAGGGAAGGTCCTTGTAATTGTTGTTGCTTCCTTTGGAGTGCAACTTCTTCTTTGAGGAAGTTGATTTGGGCTTCCTTGGACTCTAATGCAGATAAGATTCTTCTAATAGGAGGCTTATCAAAAGGAAGAAAGGCATTACCACACTTGACTTCAATACCTTGAGTTGTGGCTCTGAAAGGAAAGAGTTCTTCAATAAAAGGAGTGCCTAAGATGACTGGATTTATAATATCATTGACTAGCATAAAGGAGGTAGAGTTGGATAAAGTGGAGTTTCCCACGGAAGTTCGCACTTGAACATCAGAGAGTTTGTATTGGATCCCTAACTTGCTGCCATTAGCAGCTAGGAGAGCCTCTTTAGTTTTTTCAAAGAATTTGGTAGGAATAAGTCCTTATTGGACACAATTGAGATCAACACCAGTGTCAAAAAGGGCAACTATATTAAGAATAAAAAAATTGTTAACAATCAAGGTTATTCTTGTCTGCCACCTTCGGATGGAAACTCTTGAGATGTAATTGAGGAAACTTTCTTTTTGAGTATCTTGGCTAGTTGATTCAGGTGCTACTAGGGTGGGGGAATCGACATTGTTAGAAAATTGTTGAAGGACAGCACGATTATGTGCATCCGATATTGAAGCAAACTGTTGGAGGAGAATATGGTCTACTTCATATCTAGCCTTTATTTCCCTAATTTCTTCCTTAAGGAGGCTTATTTCTGATTGAAGGTCCTGGATGGTAACAGGCTTGGATTTTTCGGAGGGAAATAAGTTTAGATATCAGTAATATTGTAGGTATTAGTTACATGAGGATAAGAAAAAATGTGAGCAGATGAGGTGGAGGGCTTATCTAAAGCCTTTTTGGATTGGTCTAGGTAATGTCTCTTCTTATCAGGATCTTGTAGTCCGCTAATAATTTCAAGGAGAAGGTTTTGTTCTTTTGAGAGAACATTAACTTCTGGTTCATCGTTTTCTTTTTCAGACTCAGAAGAATCTAAGTCATCATTTTTTATTTGGTTGAAGGTTTGCTCAAGTTCACCTGCCTCATCACTCGAATAGTCACTGTCGTCTAACAGCAAGTGTTCGATTTGATTGAGAATGGAATCTTCAAGATTAAGGGTCTTAACCTTTGTTTAAAGCTTGCAGTATTTGGCAATATGACTAGGCTTGTTACACCTATAGCTTGTTACACATAAGCTTGCAGTATCTAATATGCTTTGGAAAGATACCTAATATTTGAACCTTACATATCCTTGATAGAAATAAACTCCCTTAGGTCCTGAAAAAGCTCAATTGGCTATCACTCTGAATGCATTATATATAGCATCTCTCTCTCTCTCTCTCTCTCTCTCTCTCTCTCTCTCTCCAGAAATTGGTAGAACACGTGCTGAAGAACTCGCCTTAATATTATCCTTATAATCACTACATAACATTCTACTGTCTGAGATAACAATTATAAAAAGGGAGAAAGAAAATACTCTAGACTAGTTGCACAATGCAAGCAGAGAGTTTGTTTAGGATCTGATCTGCATATTAAACAAGTCTAAGTCAAATTCGTAGTCTGTAAACACTCACTCAATTTGAGTTATAAAGGAAACCCTTCTGACCCAAGGAGATTGGAAGTAGGCACCTCATCGATGCTCCAAACCAGTATAAAATTCTCTATCTCTTTTATTATTTTTGCAATTTTATGATTATCCCTATCAGTGAGACTAACTTGCAACACATTTGACTATCAATAAGAGCAGTTAGCTAAGAAAATTTCAATTCATCCCTCCACCCCCATCCTTCCCTCTTGATTATCAAAGTTAAGGTTTCACATACACCTCCTCTTATAAACTCAGCGTCTTTGTTTGAGGTTTTCTCACCGCATGAGATTTGCCTAGAGTAACTTAGCACTAAGGTTTGTCCCACTTTTATTTCAACTAGAATTCGAACACGTGCTTCGCACGTGTATTCCAAGCTAATTAATTTTAAAAAATTTTGTTGAATACTAAAATTAATGATTTCTTGTTAAAATACAACTTAAAATTTATATGAATAGCAAGCCAATTCCGTCGAACTCGATTCTTATTCATAATAAGTTTCCATTTAACTCTTGTATACAAACTTCAACATTCAAGAAGTAACAAATAGCTTCTAATGATCAAAAAATAACTGACAAATCAATTCTTTCTTTACGTACAATTACTAAAAGTACAATACATATATTTCATGCTGAAATTTAAAATATTACAAGCTAAGCATAATAATATGTGTTTAAACTTTTCAGCACAACAACATATAAGCATTGTGCGTTTCAACAAATTAAATTTGTATTAATTTCTTAAAAACCTAACCAAAAGAGGAGGTACCGAGGTAGTGAAATAGATTCCAACGGCCAATTGAATTATAGATGTCAGCTTTAGATACTTTTCATCCACTTCAATTATTGCTCAACTAGCTCAAACAACGAGCTCCTCGTGGTCGGGGAGATTTCAAAAATTGGTATCAGCTGATGTGATTCACCAACTTCTTTGACTTCTAAACCGGTGGTTCCAAGCCCCACTCCAATTTCTTCTTCTTCCTCGGTGGCTGCTATCGGCACCACCTGTAACTTGATGGAGGTTGAAAGCCCCATCAATTACCCATATAATTTTTCTCAACAAACAAAAGTGATATGCAAATCAAACCCTTTAGCCACTTCTCAATCAACTTCCTCTACCAAAGGGTCATCTTCCGATGACCCAACTACTTTAAAAATGACGTAGTATACCCACTTATCCCAATTGAGCCCGAATTTTGGCATCCCAATCCACAAGAAGTTGTTAAGAGGATACTTGACCCTTCTGCAAACTTCATCCAAAGAACCCTAGTATATACTCAACGATTTTATGAGTTTATACTCACATACACCTGATCGTGCTTGTTCAAACCCCACAAAGAAAAAACAAACACAAAGTCGTGATACCTATACCACATTATAGATCAACAAGATAATCTCACCCAAAGATTTGGGCATGCACCCAACCAGATACAAAAAACTCTCTAAACCTTTTGAGCCATAAAATTACAATTATTTTGACTATATAAATGCATGGATTAATGCATTCACCTTCCAAAATGACGTGGGAAAGCATTCATGATTTCTTCTATGGGGAAAACAATTAAGTCTTGAATTTCCACAATGCTTTCGATAGCATTGGTGGCCCATCTATGGTCATAAATTTGAAATCCTTCCACCCCCAGCCCGTGAAGGATATGAATACTTTTGCCAAAGGTTTTTTTAACCAACATCAAATTCCTTTACTCCTACAATTTTCTCACAGGTTCCGTATCCCATGTATATAGTCCCAAAAGTTTGCATTTCACAAACCATAAGGACAAAAGAAGCCTCCCATGGTTAGCTCTCCAAGGCCGTTGCAAATGGTACAAAAGCTGGAATCCATCTGAAGCCTTTGTTCTAGAGGTAGAAAATGGTTCCTACAAAACCCAGGATAACTAATCCCAATAGATGTCGCCCTGATATAACTTTTACAACAAAAATCAATTGCAGTTGCACAGTTAGCTAGCTCTAGTAGCAAGGGGGACTTCATTGACCAAATGGAAAAAATTCTTCAACAAATTAAGACTAGACTCCCCGACAATCAATCGCAGACATCGAAAAAATCTGAATCCGAAGATGAAGAAGAAATCATCCTCAAATTTGATTTATTATGACATCTTGATGAAATCACCAAAAATGAAGTCATCTATAACATGAGAATCCAATTAATAAGAGGAAGATCTTATAATACTACTGTAGCACTACTGTAACACTTTCATTATAGCAAATTTTTGGCTATAAATAGAGTCAACCTTTCCATTTGTAAGACATCTAATTCTTTCACTTTCAAGAGCTCTCTCTCTCTCTCTGTCTCTCTCTCTCAAGAATATTGTTTAGAGTTTACTCCTTCCTTTGTACCTTCAAAGTTTAATTAATTATAATATCAATTTTCAATTTTTAAAGCTTTACTTTTATTTTACTTTTATTAGTACTTATCTTTTATTATTTCCTCTTTTTCCATTTATGGTTGGCACTTTCACCTACTTCTAATTAATTAATTAAATTGCATTTTATGGCCAGCTCTGCCGCCTAACTTATTATACTGTATTTATACTTTGATTTATCATTTGCATTAAATATTATCCTTTTTGCTTCCTATCCTTCTTCCTTGTACTCTACTCCTATTATTTTAGGGGTTCGCTTCCGAGTACTTGGTATCAGAGCCGTAGGGGGAAGTAAGGATTATTATTCTTCTTTTTAACTTGCTACTATATGATGTTGTCAGATATGTTCTTTAAAAGATGAATTAACTTATACAAATTGGTCAGATCTGAGAGTTTGTATTGGATCCCTAACCTACTGAAATTAGCAGCTGGGAGAGCCTCTTTAGTTTTTTCAAAGAATTTGATAAGAATAAGTCCTTCCTGGACACAATTGAGATCAGCACCAGTGTCAAAAAGGGCGACTATATCAAGAATAAAAGATTTGTTAACAACCAAGGTAAACTTGTATGCCACCTCTGGATAGAAACTCTTGAGATGTAATTGAGGAAACTTTTGTGTTTAGTATCTTGGCTAGCTGATTCAGGTACAACCTGGGCGGGGGAATCGGCATTGTTAGAAAATTGTTGAAATACAGCATGATCATGTGCGTCAAATATCGAAGCAAACTGTTGGAGGAAAATATGGTCTACTACATATGTAGCCTTGATTTCCCTAATTTCTTCCTTAAGGAGGCTTATTTCTGGAGGTCTTGGATGGTAATAGGATTGGATTTTTTGGAGGGAAATCTGTTTAGAATATTAGTAATATTGTGGGTATTAGTTACCTAAGGATCAGAAAGGATGTGAGGAGATGAGGTGGAGGGCTTATCTAAAGCCTTTTTGAATTGGTCTAGGTAATGTCTCTTCTTATCAGAATCTTGTAGTCCGCTAATAATTTCAAGGAGGAGGTCTTATTCTTTTGAGAGAACATTAACTTCTGGTTCATCGTTGTCTTTTTTAGACTCGGAAGAATCTAAGTCATCATTTTCGATTTGGTTGAAGGTTTGCTCAAGTTCATCTACCACATTGCTCGAATAGTCACTGTCATCTAACAATAAGTGTTCGATTTGGTTGAGAATGGAATCATCAAGATCAAGGATCTTAATCTTTTTTAAAAGCTTGCAGTATTTGACAATATGACCAAGCTTGTTACACCTATAGCATTTGCCATTGTTGGGAGTAGGAGGAGTCAGCATTTTGGTGCCACAAGTCTCTGTAGTGGTCCAATTTATTTTGATTGCTTCCAAAATTTCACTGTATCTCTCAAAGATATGAACATCTTAGATTCCTTGACCCTGAACGTTAAAACTCTCAATTACAACACCAAAACTGGGTCTCTCCCCGTAGTAATTATTTATTGGGTCCAATACAAGGTCATGAGTTCAGCCTTTAATACAGGTGCTATGAGAAGTAGTTATAAAGGCGAGACTATCCTTTTCAAAACAGATCTCTAGCGATCTCATCTATATATGCCCAAGCCTATCTCTTGGAATCAAGTTTTTTTTACCTCAGAACTGGTTGTTGCAGGATACAACCTAGGCTTGGAAGCCAGGTAATACTACTGTCTCATAGATCCAACAGTTTTTTAGTGGAACTGTCTCAATTTCTTTTCAAGGATCCCTTAGCCAAAGAGTCTCCACCTCCTCGTTTGTCCCATCTGAAGCAGCGAGACAATTGGTTCCTTTATTTCCTACTATGATTGAAACCGTTCATTTTGATTACAATATCCCTCAGACTAGCAACTCTGTAGAAACCACTACAATCAATGATGAACCATCAAAATCCCTACCTATTCGTCTTTGGGTGCGAAACTGGAAGTTTTGACACAAGATTTTTAAATCGACAAAGAAAACTTAGACAAGTGTTTTACTCATCCCAAAATATTTTGAAAAGGACTGGTTCTTCAATAATTTTCAAAATAATGAGAGAAAAGACTTTCAAGAAATTTATTATGATTTTTTGAATTTTTTCCAAAAATATATTCATTTCTTTGAGTGGTTTGAAGCTTATGCAGATTACCACCATTTAGAATACCTTTTATCAAAAGCAATAAATGTTTCAAAAGTATGGAGAACCCTTAATGGACGAGAAATAACTTTTGAACTTCCTCCATCACATTGGTTTACGATGTCTTCTGCTGACAACTCTATAGTAGCAGCACCTTTTAAGAGGAAAGTTGAAACTGAAGTCGTTTGCTGAAAGATATCAAAAATATTATTGAATAGAATAATTAATCAAAAAAAATTTGCATGCCCTTGGGAAATTTCTAGTGTCAAGACCGTCCTTGCCTGTCTCAACTACTTCTTTCAAACCTTCAAAGACTTTTACCTCCTCAGTACCTCTCTTCAAGCCGTGTGAGATCCCTAGAACAATCGTTAAAGAACTCCAATTTCACAAATCATCTAACGAACTCCCTCATCTTTCTGACCTTCAACATTGAATCTCAGAAATAGAAAAAAACCTTAGCTCCAGATACCCCTTGCAAAGAAATATCCTCTCAGTCGATTGGAGTCTTAGAAGAAGTTTCTTCAGACCAGGACCCTGAAGAGGAGGTCCCTCTTGAAGTTGCTCCTGTTAGATCTGAGTATTCCAATTGGAAAAGACCACAAAAATTGTATTACCCTAGGGCTACCCTTCCTGATGTTACCTTAGAAGAAAAGCCTGAAGTTATGCAAAATAATTACAACTCCAATAGTATCTATGAATGGAACATAGATGGTTGCTCTGAATACAACATTCTATCCAAACTCCAGCAGATGACTATGGTGGCCACTGCTTACAGAACAACCCATAATTGTACTAACCAACTTACTACCCATGTCCTTGTTGCAGGATTCACAGGCCAGCTTAAAGGGTGGTGGGATACCCATCTTAGCGATGAGGATAAACAGAACATTTTCCAGAGTGTCAAGGTAGACTCATTAGGAAATTCAACCTTTGGAGATGGACAAACTATTCCTAACTCAACAAATACAGGTTTATACCATCATCAAGACTTTCATAGGAAGTCTAGGTATCTTTAGAGAATGTTCCTCTGAGATATTGAATAATCTTAAATGCAAAACTCTGTCTTCTTTTAAATGGTATAAGAATTCTTTCCTCACAAGAATTTATGAAAAGCCTGATGGAAATCTTCCATATTGGAAGGAAACATGTCTAGTTGGACTACCTAAATTCCTTAGAGATTTGGTCAAAGAAAAACTTCAAAATTAGTATTCTAGTGATATCATCCCCTATAACCAGATCACTCGTGGTCAACTTACGAGCTCGATCCAACAAATTGCCTTTAAAATCTGTCAGCAAGATAAGAGGTTGAGACAATTAGCCAAGGATAGAGCCCAGACCCTTCGAGATCTAGGAACTTTTTGTGAACAATCCACCCCATCCCCCCTCCTTGAAAGAAGAAAGCCCACAAAAGGCCTGCTCCTAAGAAAGAAACTCTTACCTCCAAACTTCATGTTCCTAGAAAAACCAAATCTTCCCCTCCAAAATACAAAAATAGCACCAAAAAACTCACTCCTCCTACTCCCAACAATGGCAAACGCTATAGGTGTAACAAGCCTGGCCATATTGCCAAACACTGCAAGCTTTCAAAAAAGATTTAAGACCCTTAATCTTGCCGATTCCATTCTCAACCAAATCGAACACTTGTTGTTAGATGATAGCGACTATTCGAGCGATGCGGGAGATGAACTTGAGCAAACCTTCAGCCAAATCGAAAAAGATGACTTAGATTCTTCTGAGTCTGAAAAAGACAACGATGAACCAGAAGTTAATGTTCTCTCAAAAGAACAAGACCTTCTCCTTGAAATTATCCGTGGACTGCAAGATCCCGATAAGAGACATTACCTAGAACAATTATATATATATATATCATTATTTTTCAAACCAAAATACAATTTTTCTTCTTCTTTATAATACTAATCTTAAAGAATTTTTTTCTAGTTTTTGACATGAAAATATTTCATAATTTGAAATATTTTTTAAAAAATAATTATTTAAATTCTTTTTTGGGAGGTGTAGGGTAGAGGTAGGGGTAGGGGG
>JAOTQR010044150.1:0-50177 GCA_025774065.1 Solanum ossicruentum
TGGGATTATTACTCTCATTTATATTTCGTACTTTCCACTTTACATATTTGGTACGTATTTCGTACTGACCCCCTTCCCTCGGGGGCCACTTTACATATTCGGTACGTATTTCGTACTGACCCCCTTCCCTCGGGGGCTACGTTCATGCCCGCAGGTACTGACGTACAAGTTAGGGATCCACCTTCTTACGATCTCTGTCTATCATTGAAGTGCTCTCTTTGCCTCAGGAGCAGATTTTTGATATACACATGTACACTTATTTTCTGTATTTTGCATTTATGTACATTCGAGGGTATGATGAGGGCCTGTCCCGTCCTATGATTCAGTTTGTATATACAGAGGTCTGTGGATACATGTGGGTGTGGGGTATTGCTTGTGGTATGAATTCATATGTGTGATACATTTGTTGGGCGGTTCTACCGCAATGGTGACCTTGTCGGCCCGCATATATATGTGTATAGATATTTGTTGTATGCTGGGGTTGCTGTTTGCAGGTTTGGTTAGTCAGTAAAACAAAAGGAAACCTGCCGAAATTTTGGTAGATTCCTTAGCCATTATAGTTGGAAATCCGGTTTAGTGTTTGTTTGGGTGCCCAATCGGTACTAATCACGGTCCCTGGGTTGGGTCGTGACAATAGCGCACACTCATATCATAATATTTAAGGAGCTCTAACTACCTTGTTTGTCTCAAATTAAGATCTTTTTAGGTGAACACATATTGGAGACTCTTATGTTCGGTGAACATATCAACATGAACCCCATATAAGTAGTAATGCTAAATTTTCAAAGCAAATACCACAATCGGCAATTAAAGATCATGGGTGGGATAATTCTTCTCATGTACCTTAAGTTGTGTAGAGGCATATGCTATCACCTTACCACTTTGCATCAAAACACACCCCAAACCAATTCGTGAGGTATCACAATATACAACAAATCCTTCCAACCCTTCTAGTAGAGCCAAAATAGGAGTAGACACAAGCATATCTTTCAAGGTTTGGAAACTCTTTTCGTACTCATCGATCCACACAAATTTTGCCTTCTTTTGAGTCAATTTAGTCATAAGAGAAGCAATAGAAGAAAAACTATTTACACACCTCCAATAATAAACCACCAAACCCAAGAAACTTCTAACGTCCGATGGAGTCAAAGGTTTAGGCTAATTTCTAATCACCTCCGTCTTCCTAGGATTCATCCCAATACCATCACTCGACACCATATGTCCCAAAAAAATGCAACCTCTTTTAATCAAAACTCATATTTTTTATATTTAGCATACAACCTCTCCTCCCTAAATATTCGCAACACCACCCTCAAGTGATCCACATGCTCCTCCTCACTATCGGAATAAATCAAGATATCATCAACAAAAACCACCACAAACAAATCAAGGTAGGGTTTAAAGACACTATTCATGAGATCCATAAATATAGCCGGTGCATTAGTCAACCCAAAAGATATAACCACAAATTCAAAGTGCCTATACCTAGTCTGAAAAGCCATCTTGGGAATGTCAGACTCCCTCACTATCACTTGGTGATACCCAGACCAAAGATCAATCTTAGAAAAGTGACTAGCCCCTTGAAGTTGATCAAAAAGGTCATCAATCCTTGGTAGAGGGTACTTGTTCTTTATGGTGACTCTATTAAGTTGATGGTAATCAATGCACATTCTAAGAAAGAACTATCTTTCTTCTTCACAAATAACACTGGTGCACCCCAAGGTGACTTACTAGGCCTTATAAAACCCTTTTCCCTCAATTTCTCCTTTAACTCCATCGGGGCCATATGATAAGGGGGGATAGAAATGGGTTGAGTATTGGGAAGGGGGTCTATGCCAAAATCTATTTCCCTTCCGAGAGGAACACCGGGAAGCTTATCAGGAAAGACATCAAGAAAATCATTAACCACCAGAATCTACTCAACAGGAAGGAATTTGGACTCAACATCCCTAACCCTCACAAGATGATAGAGACAACCCTTAGAAATCAACTTTTGGGCTTTAAGGCAAGAAATGAATCTACCCTTGACCACCACATCACAACTTTCCCACTCAAGGATGGGTTCATTAGGGAATTGAAATTTAACCCTACAGGTTCTACAATCAATAGAAGCATAATATGCATGCAACCAATCCATCCCAAGAATGACATCAAAATCCACCATATCGAATTCAATAAAATCACAAGGAAAGATTTTATGCAAAATAAATACGTACCAATTTCTATAGACTCTTCTAGCAATAATGGACTCACCAACAAGGGTAGACACTTGATAATGCTCACACAATATTTCGAGACTAATAAGAAGCTTTTTGGCAACAAAAGGAGTAATAAAAGGAAGAGTGGCACCCGGGTCTATCAATACATACATATCAAAATAAAAAAAACCTTTAATATACCTTGTGAAACATTACTCCAAGTCTAGTAACCCTTAGAAAGGTTTGGTTGCACACGTTGACGGTCATCCTTATAGTCCTTAGTAACCCATGGACAATTTTCGGACTAGTGATCCTTTGCATCACACTCAAAACATGACTCGAATTGGCCAAACAATCTCCCAGATGGTACTTCCCATACTTGTGGCACGGAGGAGAAGCTTGAACACCAACACCCTTACCATTCTTTTAAGCTTATGGACGATCAACAATCTCGTGGTCCATCTTGCCATACCCATAGCATGCATCCGTATTCCTCAGACATGTGCCATTATGATTTCTCCCATATTTTGGGCACGTAGGGCGAGTCCTCCTATCATTGTAACCTATGGCCCCGACAGAGTTAAAAGAGTTAAAGGATCAATTGAAGGACTTATTGAAGAAGGGTCCTGTTAGGCCTAGCAATTCATCTTGGGGTGCACCAGTATTATTTGTGAGGAGGAAGGATGACTCACTTAGAATGTCCATCGACTATCGACAACTCAACAAAGTCACCATAAAGAACAAGTATTCCCTACCAAGGATAGATGAATTATTTGACCAATTGCAAGGGGCTAGTTATTTTTCTAAGATTGATCTTCTTCTCGAATACCATCAAATGAGGGTAAGGTAATGTGAAATTCCTAAAATGGCCTTCCAAACAAGGTATGGACATTATGAATTTGTGGTGATGTCTTTTACCCTAAATAATGTTCTGGAAATATTTATTGATCTCATGAATAGGGTCTTTAAACCCTACCTTGATATGCTTGTTATGGTGTTTATTGACGACATCTTGATTTAATCCAGGAGTAAGGAAGTGTATGTGAGACATTTGAGGGTAGTGTCGCAAATACTAAGATAAGAAAAGTTATTCGCCAAGTTTAATAAATGTGAATTTTTGTTGAAAGAGGTCACATTCCTTGGGCATGCGGTGTCGGGTGAAGGAATCAAAGTGGATCCTAAGAAAATGGAAGTGGTGAGAAATTGGCCTAGGCCCTTGACTCCGATGGAATATTAGGATTTTCTTGGGTTTAAGGGGTACTACCGGCGATTTGTTGAGGGATTTTCTTCAACTGCATCCCCTTTGATAAAGTTAACATAAAAGAAGACAAAATTCATTTAGACCAATGAATGTGAGAAAAGTTTTCAAATCTTGAAGGATAAACTTACATCCACCCCTATCTTGACATTAGCGGAATGGTTAGAAGGGTTTGTTTTATATTCTAATGTTTCAAAAATTGGCTTGGATTGTGTATTGATGCAAGGTAACAAGGTTATTTCTATGCTTCTAGACAACTAAAAGTGCATGAGCTCATTTCTCCCACACATGGAATTGAGCTAGCGGTCATAGTATTTGCTTTGAAAATATGGCATCATTATTTGTATAGGGCTCATATAGATGCTTTCACCGACCACAAGATTCTTCAATATGTATTCACCTTGAGAGATCTCAATTTGAGGCAAATAAGGTGGCTAGAACTCCTAAAAGATTATGACATGAGATGCATTATCACCCGGTCAAGGCTAATATTGTCGTCGACGCAATAAGTTGGGTATCCATGGAAAGTATGGCTTACATTGATGATGAAGAAAAGGAGTTGGCAAAGGAAGTTCATCGATTGGCTAGGTTGGGGGTTAGGTTGGATGAAGCTGAAAATGGAGGGATGGTGGTTAGAGATGGCTCCAAATCTTCCTTGGTTAAAGATGTCAAATTCAAGAAATACCTTGACCCAGCTTCAGTAGAATTGAAGACATTGGTATAATATGGTAAGGTAGTTTTCTCCCTAGAGGGGGGGGGGATGGTTTCATTAGGCACTAAGGTAGGCTATGTGTACCAAATATTGATGGGTTAAGGGACTCGAGTTTAAAAGAGGCCCATAATTCATCTTATTCCATTCACCTAGGTTCTACAAAAATGTATAGGGATTTGAGAGAAGTATATTAATGGGGTAGTATGAAGAGAGATATTGCAAAGTTCGTAGTTGGGTGTCATAATTGGTAATAAGTCAAAGAAAAATTCCAAAGGTCGGGTGGCCTAGCCCAAGACATTAAGATCCCCACTTGGAAGTGGGAAGAAATCAATATGGGTTTTGTGCTTGGTTTGCCCAGGACCAAGAAGCATTTTGATTCCATTTGGGTTATTATTGAAAGAATGATGAAGTCGTCTCACTTCTTATTGGTTAAGACAACCTATAGTGCCGAAGACTATGCTTAATTATGTATTCATGAGTTGCTCAGATGCATGGGGTCCCATTTTTTTATCATTTTTGATTGTGGTTCCCAATTTACCTTTCACTTTTGGAGATCTTTCCAAAGAGGCTTTAATACTAAAGTCAAACTTAGCATAACCTTTCACCCACGAATAGATGGTCATGTAGAAAGGACCATTCGAACCATTGAGGATATGCTTAAGGCTTGTGTATTGGAATACAAGGGTAGTTGAGATGAGCATCTTCTACTTATTGAGTTTCTTTATAACAGTAGTTACCACTCTTGTATCAGGCTGGAACTATTTGAGGCATTGTATGGAAAATATTATATATCGCCGATTGGGTAGTTTGAAGTGGGGGAGATGTCATTAATAGGTTCAGATTTGGTTTTGGATGCCTTGGAGAAGGTAAGGGAGGTAAGAGAGTGATTAAAGAAGGCTCAAAGTCAGCAAAAATCTTATACTGACATTAGGAGGAGAGATCTTGAGTTTAAGGTAGACAATTGGGTGTATTTTAATGTCTCATCCATGGAGGGTGTAGTTTAGTTTGGCAAGAAGGGAAAGTTGATCCTAGGTATGTAGAACCTTATAGAATTTAGAGGCGCATTTGTAAGGTTGCTTGTGAGTTGGAGTTGCCTATGGAGATGAGTATGGTTCATCCGGTGTTTCATGTGTCCATGTTAAGGAAATGTGTAGGTGATCCAAGCTCCATCATGTCTTTGGAGGTAGTAGGTGTCTAAGAGAGCTTGACATATGAGGAGATTTTAGTTGAGATACTGGATAGGCAAGTGAAAAGATTGAGGAACAAAGATGTGACATCCGTTAAGGTTCTTTGGAGGAATCAACAAGTTGAAAATGCAATTTGGGGAGTAGAAGCAGAGATGAAGAAATATTTCCTTATATTTTCCACTCTACTCAAGCCTAAGGTAATGAGTTAATCATGTCTAAGGTGTCAAGTCATTTATTCAGCCTTTTATGTCATGCTGTATGCATACAAACTCATGGAAACAGGTTTTGATGATATTTGATGCATAAGTTTGAAATCTCATGAATGTGGTGTTTAAACTGCATTCAGTACATTTGTGTTGGGGCAAAAGAATTTATAATTATTCCTCTCAAGTATATTTCCATTACATTCGGGGATGAATGCTCCCAAGGGGGAGATATTGTAACACCTCCCAAAGTGCTTTAGAATACTCTAATAATTGATTCCTTGCATGATCTATCACCTTTTCATTTTTTTGTGAATTCAAGGTTGTATTCTTGTTCAGGAGGAAAATTTGTGTGGAAAATGGTCTCCTTCGATTTTGAAATCATTCGTATCAAAAAATAGTTTTTCTCATGATTTTACACTTTCTAGGAAGGTACACAACATCTCCGCATCGTGGAGAGTGTTTATTTTAGTATAAAATTTACTGAGACTCATCCTAGGGCTAAAACAGAGGAAAATTGAAATTCATATGAAAATGAACTATGCGGGGGTAAATTCGCGTAGTGGGAGGGTTCATTGTAGGTACAAACTTTCTTCAAAAATTTCTATGTTTAAGTGAAGGCAATTGAGACAAATACCTGAACTCTTATATATGAAATCCTCAAAAAGTGTACCATATTTGAGCCTAATTCAGTCATTAAATCACCGAAAAATCCTCTAAAACCTCTCAAAAATTCCTCCACCAAATTCTTCAATGGTTTATTCAAGGCTCTTCCATTAATGACCAAGTTTGAATATTCTCCAAGCTTCTTTTATCTTTTTCATGACATAAAGGTATGTGGGTTTCTTCATCCATGGGTATTTTCACCCATGGAGCCTAAAACCCTTTTCAATTAAATCTTTGAATTTAAGACTTGAATCACTACGGTTACATATTTCACTATTATGCATGATTTGAGTTGGAAATTATCAATTAGTGGTTCGAATATGCATGAACATCTATCAAGGATTGATACTATGAATTGTTTTATTATATGTAAACTATTCATGTTATGATACTTTGAAATCCCATGAGATTTATGGATTTTAAAATGGTTTTTATGATGCCCTAACTAGGGTCTTACATTGATGATGATGGGTTGCTTTTAAATGGTTTCAAGTGATCAAGTTTTATCTCTTTTATGCATATTACTCTTGGATTTCACTATTTTATGTTCCTATGCATAAACCTACCATATTTTGGATTATGATTATATGATGAAGCATCTTATGTTGATAAAAGGTTTGATTGGAAGTTTTGCAAGTCATGAAATCTATAAATGATAGAGGGCTTTTTGAGTATGTTATCATTCCATGGGAATGTTATGAAAATTATGAAAGATTATGGATCACTTCTATGATGCTATAATTTTGATGAGCTACTCCTATTATAATATTGTGCTTCACAAGCTTATGCATAATATAATTATGATTATGACTTATATACTTCGTGGGATGTTGACTTAGCTCCGAGAGGACTTTGGTAGATTTTCATTGTCCTTTAACTACATAGCCACTATAGCTTTGTGATTTGCTAATGGATTCCATATAGCTCATATTGCATGATTCACTAAAATGGGTGGGATTCCCATAAGGTACTCTAAATAATAAATGAAATGGGTAGGTTCCCATAAGGTACATGCACAATAATAAATGGATAAGTTCCCGCAAGTTCCTTGTCATACATAAACTGAAATGGGTAGGTTTCTATAAGACATTTGTAAAACACTCTCTAAAATGGGTGACTTCCTGTATGGTGAGGCTAGTCTACCTTGGCATATAGACTACTCCTTTTTTGGTATGGAAGCAATATCGAGATTCTATGTAGTAGCTTGCATGGTCTTTAGTGTTGGTTTTGGTCTCTTCCCACATATGTATATTCTATAGTATGAACTTATGATTTTAGCTCCCATGCATGTTTTAAGTAAGACATTGATCATTCATATCATATTGAGCTTATTGCGTTTGTATATGACTATGCATCTTTACTATTATTACTTATGATTTCCTTGTTGTATTGCATTCCTCACTTTTAGTATATTCAAAGTACTAAAAAAATACTTTTGCCTACATGATCTTTCTATGTAGGGACTAGAGCTCCTATCCATCCACCTCTTCGTGGCCAGTACAATTCTTCAAGACTTTGCTTGTGGTGAATTTTCCATTTCAAAGGAAACATTCATTTCTATTTACCTATATTAAGAAATTGCTATTTTTGTTATTTACTTTTGAGGGTGAGCCCGGAACATGTCTTGGCCCCCGCTCTACTTATGAATAGATATATAGTTGGATGACATCGTATGTATGATCTGTGCAATGCTTATGTACCTATGAACACTTTCCCCTAGTACCTATCCCATGTTTTGTTGCATGTAATGATAATTGTAAAGTGGTGAATATGCTAAGTCCTTATACCCTATCGAGTACGTTCCGTTAGAGACATTATAGGAGGGGACACAAGCTTATCTTTCAAAGTTTGAGAACTCTTTCCACACTCATCGGTCCACACAAATTTAACCTTCTTTTGGGTCAACTTTTTCATTGGAGAAGCAATAGAATAGAACCCATTCACAAACCTCTGATAGTAACCCACTAAGCCCAAAAAGTTCCTAATGTCTGATGGGGTCAATGGTCTAGGCCAATTTCTAATCACATCCTTTTGAGGATCCACCTCAATACCATCCCCCGATACCACATGACCTAGAAAGACAACTTCTTTCAACCAAAATTTGCATTTCTCATATTTAACATACAACTTCTCTTCCCTCAATCTTTGCAACACCACCCTCAAATGAGTCACATGCTCCTCCCACTATGAGAATAGATCAAAATATCATCAATGAAGACCACAACAAAAAAGTCGAGGTAGGGTTTAAAGACCCTATTCATAAGATCTATGAAGATAGTCGGTGTATTCGTCAACCCAAAAGACATCACAACAAACTCATAATGCCAATACCTAGTTCGGAAGGCCATTTTGGGAATGTCACACTCCCTCACCTTCACTTGATGATACTCGGACTGAAGATCAATCTTAGAGAAGTGGCTAGCCCCTTGAAGTTGGTTAAACAAATTATCAATTCTTGGAAGAGGATACCTATTCTTGATGGTGACCCTATTAAGTTGCCGGTAGTCAATACACATTCTAAGAGACCCATCCTTCTTCTTCCCAAAACACCGGTGCACTTCTAGGTGATTGGCTAGGCCTAATAAAACCCTTCTCCAACAAGTACCTCAATTGCTCCTTCAACTCCTTTAACTCTGCCGAAGCCAAATGGTAAGGGGGAATAGAAATGGGTTGAGTATCATGGAGGAGGTTTATATCAAAATCTATTTCTGTTTTGGGAGAAACACCAGAAAGGTAATTTGGAAAGACATCAAAAAACTCATTTATCACTGGAACCAACTCTATGGGAAGGACTTTGGACTCCACATCTCTAACCCTCACAAGATGATAAAGACACCTCTTAGAGATCAACTTACGGGCTTTAATACAAGAGATGAGCCTACCTTTGACCACCACATCATGACTCTCCCACTCAAGGACGGGTTCATTTGGGAATTGGAACTTGACCCTATGGGTTCTACAATCAATAGAGGCATAATATGCATGTAACCAATCCATTCCAAAAGTGACATCAAAATCAACCATATCCAACTCAACAAGATCACAAGGCAATATTTTATGCAAGGTACAAATCGAACACTTTCTATAGACCCTTCAAACAACAATAGATGCACCAATAGGAGTAGACACCTCATATGACTCATACAACAATTCGGGCTTAACATGAAACTTTTTGGCAATAAAAGGGGCAATAAAGGAAAGAGTGGCACCTAGATCAATCAATACATACACATCAAAATCAAAGATTTTTAACATATCGGTGATGACATTGGGCACCTTATCAACTCCTTCCCTCCCATACAAAGCATAAAATCGATTGTGCCTTAGGACACGACCTTGTTGACGACCTCTCCCCAAAGGAACCACATTTGTACCTTATGGATGAACCTCTTTACCCTTGTTGCAGTTGAGGACAATCAATCTTTTTATGATCAACTTCCCTACACCTATGACATGTTTTAGTGTCTCTCAAACATGGGCCCCTATGGCCCTTACTACATTTTGAATACACATTGCTAGGAACCATACCACCAACACCTTGGGCCCTTGGGATTGGCAAAACCCCTATTAGATACATGAGAAGACCCTTGGCCTTGATAGAACCGGCCATGACTTTGGAACCTTCCCTCAAAACGGGCCCTCTTGGCCTCATTATCCCTCCTCTTCCTCAAATTTTCCTCTTCTATTTGTTCGACATAAGTCATCATACCGGACAAATCCATGTCACTAATCAACATAGCGGACCGGCATTCTTCACTCACCAAATCGGACACCCCCCATCATGAACTTGTTCATTCTAGATCTTGGGTCAGCAACCAAGTAGGGAGCATATTTAGACAGTTGATTGAACTTGAGGGTATACTCCCTCACACTCATAGAACCTTATTTCAAATTCATAAAATCCACCATCTTGACCTCCCTAAGCTCAAAAGAGAAGAACCGATTAAGAAAAGCCGCCTTGAACTCCTCCCAAAGCACCACATTATTAATTCCCTTCTACTTCTTCCAATGATTAAACCATATTTGTGCTAGCCCTTTGAGTTGGTAGGCCACCAACTCCGCTTTCTTTTCTGATCTAACCCCCATGATAGCCAATACCTTGTAGATTGCATCAATGAACTCTTGAGGGTCCTCATCTACCTTAGGCCTATAGAATTTCGGTAGGTTCATCCTCATGAAGTCTCTCATCCGAGGTGCCAGAGAAAGAGCATGAGGGGCTTTGCCCCTTGATTGGCTTGATTAGCCACAACTTGTACAAGAAAAGTGAGAGCATCCCAGAGCTCACCGTGAGCCGGTTGTTCCTCGTGTGTGCAGGCTCTTCTTTCTCTTATGTTAGGCATGATCTAGCATAGCAAAGAACAATCATTAGGGGGAAAAACATGCCTCAACTTCTACGGCATGACATAGAGTAAGAAGAAGGGAAACATTTCCTAAAACGTCTCATAGCCTCTTACTCATAGTTGTGGTGCACAACACAACCACGAATAAGACTCTAATCAGTACGGTATGTTGGATGCCAAGGACCATTAACAATCTAGTGCTCTGATACCAAGTTTGTCATGACCCAAACCTTGGGCCTAGATGTGACATGGTGCATGGGAAACGCGAAGGGACCCCAAGCAAGCCTCTTAGCACATCATTACACATCCTTGGTCGTGAAAGGAATAAAATGGCAACAAGAGATAATAAATAGGGATAAGTAGTGTTAAGGGGCATCTTTTATATCATAAACATGAAGAGTGAAGAGAGAGTCAAAGCTCATAGCATTATACATAACATATCCAACAACACCTCTAACCATGGAACTTAGCGGGGACCAAGACAAACAATCAGGCTCACCCTCATAGTCAAGTACACAATAAAAAAGGAAAGAGAGTCTTTATACATAGTACAAGATCAAGTCAATGTCCCCAAAGTTGAAGACTCATCACTTGCTTTGTAGAGAAATCGCACTAGCCATGTGGAGGAGGAGGATGATCAAGTGGGGCTCTGGTTCCTACATGGTGACATCATGTAGGCATAGAGTATGCGTTAGTATGTTTGAATGTATTAAGTATGCAGGATGCAATACAACAAGAGATAGACATCAAAATCAAAATGCAAAATGATAAGCAATAGATATCACATTAACGATATAACATGTATGATCAATGCTTAAGTAAAACATGCTTACATAGAACATAATACATGTGTAAAAAGAGACCATTGTTATAGAACTCGTAGTTTACCATGGTACAAACTCCTTGGTTGGTTGGTGGATCATCACACACTACCGCTTCTGGTAATTGAGGTACTAACCCTTCAACATGGCTATCAAGGTACAAACCCCTTGGTTGGTTGGTGGATAGTCGTACCCGACAACCTCTAATGATTGAGGTACTAACCCCTCAACCCAGTTGTCAAGGCACAAACCCCTTGATTGGTTATCAAGGTACAAACCCCTAGACATGGTTATCGGGCTCTTAACCCCTTGAGTAGGGCATGGTTACTTTCCAACACTATATAGAAGAATATCATATACATATGTTCCTTTCATCATCGTAAAGTCATTAAACACATAAGACATGTATTGGACTTTCAGTTCCTCAAGAGACTATAACTGGATATTTTATCAAACACTTGGCGGGTATGTAGAGCTAGTACAAACCATGCAATTTAGGGATGAAATCATGCAAGAAAATCCATTGTAAAACCATCCATCAATGCTTCGTAACACCCTCAAGCAATATACATCCAAACCAATCCACAATAGGTCATAGATTCATAGCTCAAAACATGGTAAATCAATCACAACTTCATGAAACCCCAACATAGTTCATAGTCGCATTCATAATAAGTAAGACCCATAAGTAAATCAACTTGGAATCATGCAATTTAAGTGAAAAGGAAGCTTGAGCATCATGGGTGAGAGAAACCCATGAATGAAAGCCACATATCTTGACTTTGGAGAATTCCTTGGTGAAGATTGAAATGGAGACTTGAAGCTTGAGTGAAATCCGTAAAATCTGGATTGAGTTTTGGGACTTAAATTTTGGGTGAAATATTTGTTTAAGTGTTTGAGTGAGTATTGGAGAATGTCTTGAATGAGATGAAGGTGAAATATGACTAAGTATTTTTACACATGGGAACACTTAGGCCCAAGACCCAAAATCTTGGACTGAACTTAAAAAAATTGCACAAAAATACACACTGGCACGCCCCAGACGCGTCGCGTTGAGGGTTTGGAGTACTTACTAGAATTCAATTTTTAAAAAATTATTTTCTTATATAGTCACTCTAAAATTGGGGTTAGACCCATTTCCCACTCAATTTGACCCCCTCATCAAGAATATGAAGTCGAATATTCGATATCACGTACAAATTTTGAGATATATGAAAATTATGATTTCGGGCAATTCCAAGGCACATTTTTGTGCATTTTTTTGGGTTCATTTCACAAAGTAAAACTTTACTTAGGTCAGTATCGATGTTTCGAAGAAAATTAAATTGATGGATTTCTAATCTGACACCCAAAACTTAAAATGGGGTAAAAACTCATTTTTCAACAACTTAAGCATCCATGAATGCCAAAACCCATACTTTTCTGCCTTTAAAACTCAGAATTTCTATTCCAATAATACAAAAGTTCTAAATAGGTCCAAAGCAACATATGAAAGGGAAAATTGTAATTTGATAGAGAAGTTCAAAAATGACCAACCAGGTTGTTATGACATTATGTTGAGTGATGGTATTATGGTCGATACAAAGAAAATGGGGATAGTAAGGAATTGGCCTAGGCCCTTGTTTTCTTTGGATATTAGAAAGTTTTTGGGTTTAGCTAGATATTATAGTAGATTTGGTAGAAGATTCTCATCTTTGTATCACCCTTGACTAGGTTGACCCAAAAGAAGGTAAAGTTTCAATAGTCAGTTAAGTGTGAAAAAAGTTTTCAAATATTGAAGAATCATCTTACTTTAGCCTTTATTTTGACCTTTTCGAAAGGTTCGCATGGATTTATTGTTTACTATGATGCCTTGAGTGTTGGTCTAGGTTGTGTTTTGATACGACATGAAAAGTTTATATCATATGCTTCAAGGCAACCAAATGTGCATTAGAAATTAAACAACCCATGATCTTGAATTGGCGGCGATTTTGTTTACATTGAAAATATGACATCTGTATCTTAATGTGATGCATGTGGATATATTAACCAACCAAAAGAGTTTGCAATATGTGTTCAGCAAAAGGAACTTGAACCTTAGGAAAACTATGGCATGAGTGTATTGTATCATCCGAGCAAGGCAAATATTGTGGTAGATGGACTTAGTAGGTTGTCTGTAGGTAGTGTCATGCATGTTGACAATGAAAGGAAAGATCTGGTTAAAAATGTACAGTGATTGGACCATTTGGGGTAAGATTGATTGACTTAAATCTAGGTGGTATTTTATGTGCAATATGGTAGAGTCCTCATTAGTAGCAAAGGTGAAGGTGACCAAGACATGGATCCAACTTCAGTGAAGTTAAAGAAGTTAGTAATGGACAAGAAAATTGAGGTTTTCTCCCAATGGGGAAATGGGATGCTTCATTACCAAGGATGATTGTGTGTTCTAAATATTTATGGCCTAAGAGAGATGATATTAGTTGAAGCCCACCATTATGTATAAGGACATTAGGGAAGCATATTAGTGGAATGGCATGAAGAAAGATATAGCAAAGTTTATGGCAGAATATCCAAATTGCCAATAAGTAGAAGTTGAACATCAAAGATCGAGAGGTTTAACTAAAGATGTTGATATTCCCACCCGCAAGTGAGAGGATGTGAATACAAATTTCATAATGGGTTAACCTTGTACGCTGAAGAAACATGACACAATTTGGGTAGCAGTGGATAGGAGGACTAAATAAGCCAATTTCCTACCAATTAAGACATCCATAGTGTTGAGAATTATGCCACATTATATATTTGAGAATTGATGAGACTTCATTGTGTGCTTTTTCATTTTATTTTTGATCGAGGTACCCAATTCTCTTTACGCTTTTGGAAATTCTTTCAAATGGATCTTGATACCACTATAAAGTTATGCACCATATTTCATCCCAAACTGATGAGATAGGTAAGATCAATCTAAATACTGGAAGATGTTTTGAGGGCATGGTACTTGACTTCAAGGGTAATTAGATAATAATCTACTACCAATTGAATTTTTATACAATAATAGTTATCACTCAATCATTGAAATGACACCTTTTCTGGCCTTGTAAGGGCAAAGGTGTAGGTCTCTGTAGGATGGTTTGAATTTGGTGAGAAGGCATTAGTTTGTTGCAATTCAATACTTGAGGATATGGAGAAAGTATGACTTGTAATAGAAAGGATAAGGACCTCCCAAAACTTCCAAAAGTCATATTATGATATTAAGAAAAAGTATCTTGAATTCAATGTGGATGATTAGGCATATCTAAATGTATCACCCATGAAAGGTGTAATGCATTTTGGAAAGAAGAAAAAATTGAGTCCTAGATATGTGGGACCTTACAGGGTTTTGGAATGGATTGGTAGAGTGTCTTATAAGTTGGAATTGCTAATGGAATTTTCTATGGTTCATCAGGTATTTCATGTATCAATGTTAAAAATTTTGTTGGTGATCCAAATACCATTGCACCTTTGGGCAATATGAGCACTAAGTGAAATGTGACCATGAAGAAGTTTTGGTTGATATCTCGGACCACCAAGTTAAAACACTGAGAAATAAGGAAATTGTATCCGTCAAAATTCTATAGAGGAATCAACAAGTTGAGAGTGTAATATGGAAAATGGAAGCGAACATAATAAAATAATATCCTTACCTTATTTCTTCCACTCAAGCATAAGGTACTTAGTTACTCATACGTAATCTCCAAATTTCAAAGTGTAAATCTCTATATGTCATATTACATATATGCATACTCATGAAGCTAGTTCTTTCCCATTCGAGGATGAACATTCCCAATAGAGAGATATTGTAATGCCCTAAGCATTTTGATGGTTGGGATACGATATAACATGGTAAAATATTGAAAATGTCCTTGGTGTATTTTCAGGCCAAGAAGGTCGCAAAATAAAATTTTTAAAAATTTTAGGAACTAGAAGGGTCCATGAGAGGACCTCATCATGTACCTGCTTCATGGTGGTTGAAATTATTCTCAATTGATAATCTAGCCAAAAATCTGATCAAAATTCAATTTGCTTAAAAGTAACCTATGATGAACCCACTCTACATCGCCGACTTGCTATAAGATAGTTCAAAACTTTTCTCACAATTCACACATTATCAAAATTCTCTCTATAGAAAATTACTCTCAAGGATTTCTTCTTCTTCAAGAAAGGCTACATTGAAGAACAATGTCCATTAATCTTCATATTTTGTCAAGAAAATCACTTAAGGTATATGAGTTTTCATCCATGAAATCCTTTCTTCTATGGAGCTCCTCAAATTTCTTAATTCATCTAATCCCAAGTATGTATTTTATGGGTGTTCTCAACTTATACCCAATTTTATTAATTATGATTTAGATTATGATTATCTATTCTAATAAGAAATTATGTTAGTTGCAGTGAATTGATGATCTTCTTATAAAATCTTGATAAATTCTATCTAGGGTTTGTACTCTCATAATGGCACTTGTTCTATTCTCATATAATTGTATGGATTATTCGTTCAGCTGTGGTCTATTTACTCAATTAATCCTGCATTATAATCTAATTGCATGATTATAATGATTTTATGTAATTTCTCTAGAAAGATTTCTAGGGTTCATGGTGACCAATGTGGGTTATTGTAATTACAATTTTGACTGATGATTCCTATCTCAATTATGCATGAATTTCACTAAATTACATATTTTAAAGTTGATTTGAGATCAAACATATACCATGTCCCTAGTCTAGATGAATAATGGTCCTGAATGATAAGGTCCTTGTCAAAGTTTGTGAAAAGATATTTAATAATGTTTTATGAAGTCTCTCTAATGATAAATGAAAGAATTATAAATGAATGTGGGTGGAAGGATAAGTTTTACATAATGATGGATTCATATGTGATAACTCAAATTGATGAGTCAGCTAAGGTTTCTATGAGCAACTCTTATATGATTTATGATTTTCAATGACTCAAACCTATGATTGAATTATAATTTCCTATGATATTATGATATACTATTATGTGGGATTTGACCTAGCGCTGAGAAGGCTTGAGGTGGAGTTCGATTCGAAAGCCAAAGTTTTGCTTCCCAAGAGAATCCTAGTAACAAATACTTATCTAAAACTATGTTGCCACCATAGGTTTCCATTCTAGGCAAGGCTAGTAGATCCATATTTATCCCCATATAAATGAATGAATGGATATTGATGGAGCCTACCTTGGCAAGTAGTCTCCCCCTTCCTTATTGTAGGGGTTACATTGGATTCCTTGTAGTCTCTCATATGGTCATACTATTACTTATGCAAAGCTCCCACAAATGATTATATTACTTTAAGCCTTCTATGATTTTGATAGTTAGACCACACAAGTTTAAATCATATTTTACTTCAAGTTTTACTTCATGTCTGTGAGATTGTGGTCTTGCATCCCATGACTCATGCATCATGCTATCCATTTTATTTGTACCTATACATATGTATATCATGTGCTTCTCACATACTTAGTATATTTGAACATACTAACACATATTTTTTCTACATTGTTAAAAATGAAGGGTCTAGTGTTCCTATATCTTCATGAGACGATCTTGCGAAGGCTATTGAAGACATTATGGAGAGTGTTCATGTTTCGAGGGTGCGCCAATGATACTCTACCTTTTAGTTTTTTTAGATTCTATTGGTGTTTTGAGATAATGTGCCTTTATTTCTTTGAGGATGAGCTAGGATCATGTCCATAGCCCCACCTATGCTATAATTAGAGGCATGATTATATGACGTGTAAAGATCCTATGCTCTATCTCTCTCTTTTGGAATAAGTTATTTTTTTTCTTGTGATTTTGATATGAGGCGTATGCCTTATTTCTCATATAGCTTTTGATTGATGCTTTTATTATCTTACGAACACTTGATGATATGATAAGATAGCTTAGTTGGGATCCCTTGGGGTTCCAATTGCCATGTGATGCCTAAGGCCTTGCTTAGGTCATGATAAACACGGTTAAAGAAGAACGTTTTGAGTGTTCTCGGATTCCAGCATTTCGCATCAAGTAGATTCTTATTCATTTGTATGACGCTTGTCATATCATTCCCTTTCCCTTAGAATTTAATGATGTGCTTTAAATGGTGGGAATCTCTTATCCCTTGTCCCATACAGTGCATCCTAGTCCCTAATCCCCTTGGTATTAATTCTTGATGATTGATCCATACTTCCTAACCAAGGATGTGCTTTAGTATGCTATGAGGCTTATTTTGGGAACCTTCATGTTTCCCATTTTCCATGTAGCACCTAGACCCTAGGCTTGGGTCTTGACACGACTATTGGAACATCAACTTCTTTTGGGTCAACCTAGTCAAAGGTAATGCAATGAATGAAAATTCGTCAACAAACCTTGTCTAATACTTGGCCAAGATAAAAAAGCTTCATATTTCGGAAGGAGATAATTGTCTAGGCCAATTCATTACTGCCTCTTTTTATTGGAGAAGCCATAATACCATCTCTGGACACAAAGTCACCAAGAAAGGCCACCTCTCTCAACAAAAATTTGCACTTGCTAAATTTGGTAAATAATTTCTCGTCTCTTAAAGTTTGCTACACAATTCCCAAGTGTCCCATATATTCCTTTTCACTTTGGGAGTAAACCAATATATCATCAATGAACACCATCACAAATATGTCTAAATATGATTTGAAAATGTGATTCATCAAGTCCATGAAAATAACGAGAGCATTAGTCAACCTAATCAGACAACCAAAAACTCAAAATGATCATACCTTATCAAAAATTTTGTCTTGAGAATATTGTACTCTCTTATCCTCAATTGGTGATAATTGTATCAATGATTAATTTTTGAGAAATAACTTTACCTTGGAGTTGATCAAATAAATCACTATTTTTAGAATGAGGTACTTGTTCTTTATAGTCATCTTATTCAATTGCCAGTAATCTTTACACATCCAGAGTGACCTATTCTTCTTTCTAATAGATAATATAAGAGCACCCTATGGTGACATGCTTAGCCTTATGTAATACTGATCAAATGAATCTTTTAATTGCTACTTTAACTTCTTATATTCCACAGAGGTCATACAGTAAAGGGGAATAGAGATAGGTTGGGTAATGGGAAGAAGATCTATGCCAAAATTTATTTTCTTTTAGGAAGAAACACCGAGCAAATCATCACATCGAGAAATTCATTTACAATATGGACTAACCTAAGAGAAGAGCTTTAAAATTAACATCCCTAAGTCGCACTAGATGATAGATACAACCATTAAAAATCCATTTTTCAGGCTTTTATAGAAGAGATGAATCAATACTTAAAAACCAAGTAACTATCGTTTCACTCAAGAACTGGCTTATTTAGAAATTAGGATTTGATCTTACGGAGTCGACAATCAAAAGTTGCATAAGAAGCATGAAGACACCATGCAAAGAATAATGTTAAAATCAATCATATTAAGTTCATAAACATGGGATTATTTAATTAAAGAACAACATGGGATAATTTCTATAGACTCTCTTGGCTAAGACCGAATCAGCATTGGGGATATAAACAAAAAAATGCCCTAATCTCATGAGACACATCAAATCTTATAGCAAGGTAATGAGTAATGAAAGATAAATTGGCATTAGGGATTAAGCAAAGCAGGTAAATAAAAGTCAAAGACCCACAACATATCCATAACCATATTAAGAGACACCTCAATATCTTGCCTATCATGAGTGCATAGAACTTGCTGTTGCATTGCCCACCATGTTGTTGAGCTTGTCCACCTTTAGTAGCTAGTCCTTATGGACAAACCCCTCTCCCCTTACTTGCATGACTAGAACATTCGAAGGTCCTGTGCCCCATTTTACTGCACCCATAGCAAGCACTCGTAGTAATCAAGCAATCACTACAGTGGTTCCTTCTATACTTAGGATACTTAGGAAAAGTTGGTCCACTAGTATTAGCACTACCATTTTAGTCCTTAGGGTTGGGTACCCTACCTTGGTCAAATATTTGGCTGAATCCTTTAGAAGAACCTTGGATTTATTGAAAACAACCATTTCTACCACTGAGTTTTGATTGTGAAAACCCGCCTATTCCTCTTGGACCCACTCATCTTCTTCTCCTTAAGATTTTCACCTTCTGTTTACTTGAAATATGTCATAAACCTAGAAATTTCCATTTTCTTAACAAGTATAGACGTCCTACCTTCTTTCACCACAAGATCTGACACCCTTAGAATATATTTACTCTTGTGAGCATGAGAGTCGACTCCCAAACAAGGAGCATACTCAAAAAGTTTTATACTCTTGAGACATACTCTCTCACACTTATACTCCCTTATCTAAGGTTGATAAACTCTATCATATTTGCCTCCCTTAATTTAAGTGGGAAGAAGCGATCAAGAAAGGAAATCTTGAAGATCTCCCAACCTATTGGTCCTACATCAATTCTTTCACTCTTCCGTTGATTGTACTATACTTTTGCCACACCCTTGAGTTGGTAAGCCATGAAATCTGCCTTCTCTTTCAATGAAACTCCCATAATAGCAAACCACTTTGTATATCTTATCAGAGAAATCTTGTGTCATGCCTAAAGTCCCATTAAGGCGGACTGGCACCCGTTGCCAATAAGGCTCGGAAGAACCAACCTGTATCCATGTGTTTTATATACATGTTTATAAGGGATTTCTTCATTCAACATGCCTTTAAGAAAGTCAGCAGTAATAACAAGCCAAAAGGAAATGCATATGGCTAGGTCGTCGGGGCTACGTGGTCTAAAGTATGAGACATGGCCACACTTAAATTTACATAGTCCACAAAGCCTCTAGATAAGGAAAGGTATCTTATAAGGGTTGGGACAGGCCCCACTCCACTAATTATACAATACAAAAATATAAGCTCTAGACACACAAAGCACTGAAGCAACCTGGAGCTTGGTAACAATAGCTTGATATACTGTACTCCTACTAGGGAGCGCTACTAGCACTTGTACCTGTAGCATGAAGTGCAAGTACCCCATAAGAGATGTTAGTACGAGATAATGTACTGAATATGTAAGTCAGGAGATACTATATATGAAATAACAACTCAAATGAAACTATACACTGGTGTAGGATAAGATACTACCTTTAGTTATACTGTGGGATCATATACTTCATGATCTTTTTATTATTTTACCTTTACTATGTAATTTGTGCACAACATGTAATACAAATGACTAGCTAATCAGTGGTAAATCTATATCGAGATCGACCCTGGGTAGGCTTTTCCTTTCACCCCTTTGGCTATGCCCCGTGATAGGATCTACCCTGGCTAGGTGATTCTTCCACCCCTTAGGTTACCACCCATCAATCAGAAATATACTTTACCTTTCAATTACCTTTGAGATGATTCTTTTGGTAGTCACAATATTAGAGCTACAGTACTGTGGATGTAGCTTATGACATGCAAATAATCATACATGACAATACGACAATGAAAAGAGTATATTACACAACTAATGAAATGCGTATGAGATGAAACAACTCGTGAACTTTATTTAGCAACAAGTACCCATCTAACTTGGTATCCAAGTATGTATGCAGATTTGAAGATGACTCTATATGGGAGCATATGAACATGTGAAAGAGTTGAGACATAGTTAATAGTTATGTCGGAGTTGGTAAGTACCTTTATGTTCCAAGGAAGAATCTAGATTTTATGCCAAGTAATACGAAATCAAGTAGTCTTACATACCTCGATATATAACCTCATTATTACCTCAGAGTAACCTTCTTTTCTGTCAAATATTTATCTACAGTAGAGTAGGCAATAATGCTAGTATTAGCAGCTAAGAAACAATTCTTGGCAGTCTAATTGAATTTAAAAATAAACTTTGGGCAGCAACCTGTAAGGATCGACCCAACGACGTTATTTCATCCCTTCCTCCCCTAAGCATATATGTCTATTACCCATTCCATATACATGGTGTATACAGCCTAGTTTAGATTCATAACATGCTGGGAGCAGTCCACAATTCATAACACATACCAACATTACACGATATGCAATCAGGTAGCACAACCTTACGCCATTTCCCTATATCTCGTCAACAATTTAAAACTATAAGAAATTTAACCAAACTGTCCTCAACACATCTATACATAAAATCAGCCTTAAAGTAGTCTCAAAATAGCACCAAAGCATTCATGAAGGACATGAGACAATAGTCTTCCATCCATCAACCCCCAAATCCCAATCAAAATCACACTTAAGATAACACAATAAATTTGTTGTTAAGTGAAACAAAATCAGAGAAACCTTAGATTAATATCTATAACTTAAATCATGTTCGGAACATCAACTTCTGTTCATAGCCTACAAACCATAGAGAAGTCACTAAGAAAAATGGCAAGTGTGCACCAACTTTCTAAGCACATGCTGTCTGACCTTTATTCACAAGCATAACTAGCATATACTTCATGCTTGTCATGGGATAAGTATAACATATACATGGATATTTCCACTTACCTTAGCCTTCAAGATTTAGGTTTCCTTTGAGAACCCTAGAGTGTTTTATTAGCTGCCTTGTGAAGTGAAGAAAAGAGAAAAAAGAGTCTTTAGGAAAGCTGAAAATTGTTCCAAAGTGAAATGACTTAAGGGATTATTTTTAAGACCTTTTATAGGGACTCTTTTGGCCGACTTTCTCTTGAGATTTTGACCACATATCAACACATATTAATAAGATGGTGATGTAGCAACTTGGGCCTCTCACTTGGTCTTAGATGGGTCTCAAAGTTGATGGGCCTTGGCTGCCATTTTCCTAATTCATCTTCACTTAGTTTGGGCCCAATTAGTCAAGTGGTTTGTGATGTACTTGGGCCCTTTATTATTCATCTTGGGCTGTAAGTATTGTCCATTTATGATGGTAAAACACTGGCTAAAGTTACACTCTTAACACGAACTTTATTCATTATCTGGCTTGGAAAGATTTGGCATCGGGCCTTATCTCCGTTTAGCTAGCATATTTAAGCTACGCATATAGGTGACTCACCATCTAGCGTCCTAAGTCCTACAAGCACTTCACTTCTTTCACCTTGTTTAAGGTTGTCATCTACTAAATTTGACTTAAAATTTATTTACACCCCACCCTCTTCAGCGCTAGACATACATGTTGCCCTCTAATTTGAGATTCAAGCACTTTTAAAAATTGCCGCTAATATGAAAAGTCATATCACATTTTGTTTGCATAGTACTAGTACTGTAAGATATGGGGTGTTACATCCTCCCTCTATTAGGATCATTTTTCCTTGAATGTTAGCACAATTGGATAGCTTAACCAAGTTTAAACCTTTACTTACACAAACTTTTGATAACACAGTAAGTATTCAATCATATGTACCTATTAATGTCCCAATTCTGCATGTTGGAGTTCCTCTTTAGCTTCAAATAAGTAAGGGTATTTTGATTTCATCGCGTCCTCGGCCTCCCATGTTATCTCTTCTCCTTGCTAGTTTCTCCAAAGTACTTTTACTGAAGCTATTTCTTTATTTTTCAGCTTCTTAACTTGACGATTTAGAATAGCAATAGGTACCACTTCATATGTGAGATCTTCTATAACCCACACATCTTCAATAGTAGTGATACAGGATGGGTCACCTATGAATTTTCGAGGCATTGAGACATGGAAAACTGGATGAACCATTGAAAGCTCTTGGGGTAGCTCTAGTTTATATACGACCTACCTAGACTTTTTAATAATCTAATATGACCCTATGTGACGTGGGCTTAGTTTTCCTTTCTTACAAAACCTCATAACCCCTTTCATTGGAGACACCTTTAAAAATACCCAATCCCCTACTATGAATTCCATTCCTCTCCTCCTAGCATCCGCATATGATTTTTGATGGCTTTGGGCTGTTTCTAGCTATTGTTGTATTACCCTAACTTTCTCCATGGCTTGTTGTACTAAATCTGGCCTAAGCAAGATGGTTTCACCCACTTCAAACCATCTAATTGGCAACCTGCATTTCTTTCCATACAAAGCTTCATAGGTTTGGTCTTGATACGAGAGTGGTAGCTATTATTATAGGAAAATTCAATAAGTGGCAAATGGTCTACCCACCTACCTTTAAAGTCCAATGCACAAGCTTGCAACATATCTTCAAGTGCTTGAATAGTGTGCTCAGCTTGACTATTTGTCTGAGGGTGGAATATTGTACTCAAATTCACTTGTGTCCCTAAACTCCTTTGGAAGGACTTCCAAAACTTTGAGTGAATTGAGCCCCCCGATTAGATATAATGGAAATTGGGACTCCATGTAGCCTGACTATCTCTTTGAGGTATAGCTTGGCATACTCTTCAACTATATGATCACTCCTGATTGGCAAGAAGTGTGCTGACCTGGTGAGTCTGTCAACTATTACCCATATGGAGTCAAACTTCTGAAAGAAGCGAGGCAACCCCGTAACAAAATCCATATTGATCATATCCCACTTCCATGTTGAAAGCTCTATACATTGCATATAACCTCCTGGCTTTTGGTGTTCTACTTTCACTTGTTGGCAATTTGGATATTTAGCCACAAATTTTGTAATGTCCTTTTTCATGCCTCCCCACCAAAACATTCCTTCATGTCATGGTACATTTTAGTTGATCCTGAATGGATGGAATATCTAGAATTATGGGCTTCTTCCATTATCCTCTTACTTAGTCCATTAATATCAGATAATCTATTTTGGTAATAAAGTACTCCATTTTGTGTAAGGTCAAAGCCCTTTATCATACCTTCACTCACCTTGTCTTTAAGTTGTCGTAGAACGGGATCCTCGAACTGTTTCTCTTTCACCTCCATTACCAAACAAGACTCTGCAACATTATGCACAACAACCACATCCTTTGAAGTTTCAAGAAGGCGAACTCCTAAACTAGCTAGTTGTCGTACATTCTTAGCCACCCCTTGACTTACCATAGCCTGATCACCAATATTCATGATTGTCTTATGACTCAAAGCACCGGCTACCACATTTTCCTTCCCTGGGTGGTAAAGTACATCAACGCCATAATCCTTTATTAGCTCTAGCCATCTACGTAGTATTAAGTTTAGTTCTTTCTGCTTAAAGATGTATTGGAAGCTCTTATGATCAGTATATATGTCAACGTGAACCCCATACAAATAGTGGAGCCATATTTTCAGAGCAAACACAATTGCTGCTAGCTCAAGATCATGTGTTGTGTAGTTTTTCTCATGTGGTCATAGTTGTCAAGATGCATAAGCACTAACCCTACAATGTTGTGTTAGTACACACCCTAAGCCAACCCTGAAGCATCACAATACACTGCATATCCCTCGGTGCCTTCTGGAAGTATTAGCACAGGTGCAAAAGTTAGCTTATTTTTTAGCTCCTGGAAGCTCCTTTCACATGCATCATTCCATTAGAACTTGGTTTCCTTAAGTGTCAATTTTGTTATAGGTGTAGAAATAGAAGAAAAACCTTCAACGAACCTTCTGTAATAACCTGCCAACCCTATAAAGCTTCGAACTTTCATGGGTGTCGTTAGCCTTGGCCAATCTTTCACTGCCTCTATCTTTTGTGAATCAACCTTTATTCCCACATCGGATACAATATGACCCAAGAATGCCACTAATTTTATCCAAAATTCACATTTAGAAAATTTAGCATACAACTATCAATCACGAAGAGCCTGTAACACTTGTCATAAGTGATTTGCATGGTCCTCTTCTGATCTTGAATATACCAAAATGTCATTTATAAATACTATCACGAACACATCCAAGAATGGCTTGAATACCCTATTCATCAGAGCTATAAAAACTACTGGTGCATTCATTAACCCAAATGATATAACAAGAAATTCAAAGTGACCATAGCATGTTCTAAAAGCAGCCTTAGATATATCTTTCTCCTTCACCCTCACTTGGTGATACCCTGATCTCAAATCAATTTTTGGAAAGTATTTGGCACCCTGTAACTGATCAAATAAATCATCAGTCCTGGAGAGGGGTTATTTATTCTTAATTGTCACCCTATTCAATTGTCTATAGTCAATACTCTTTCTCAAGGTGCCATCCTTTTTGCATACAAATAGCACTGGTGCACCCCAAGTGGACACACTAGGTCTTATAAAACCCTTCTCCAATAAGTCTTTGAACTGCTCTTTTAATTCATGCAATTCTGCAGGGGCCATTCTATATGGAGGGATGAAAATAGGTTGAGTTCCTGGAAGTAAGTCAATACCAAAATCTACTTCTCGTTCTGCAGGTAAGCTTGGAATTTCTTTAGGGAACACATCAACAAATTCATTCACTACTGGAACTGATTGAAAAGTTGGCGATTTTTCCTCCATATCTCTTACTCTAACTAAATAACATATATACCCGTTAGATATCATCTTTCTTGCCTTAAAATAAGAGATAAACTTACCCTTTGGTGCCCCAATACTGCCTTCCCATTCAAGAACCTCCTCATTTGGAAAGTGAAAGTACACTCTCTTAGTTTGGCAATCCACAGTGGCATAGCAAGAAGCTAACAAATCTACACCCATTATAACATCAAATTCCACCATTTCTAGCTAAATAAGGTCAGCCAATGTGTCACAGTTACTACACATTCATAATAAATCCTTCTAGCCATAATAGATTCACCGGTTGGTGTGGACACTTCAAATGGTTTGTTCAATAATTTGGGTGTTATCTTAAGCTTCCTAGCAACTAGTGGGGTAATGTATGATAGTGTAGAACCACGGTTAATTAATGCATATACATTATGTGAAAAGATGGACAATGTACTTGTGACCACATCGGGTGAAGCTTCCAAATTTTGATGACTCCCCAGAGCATAAATGCGATTCTAAACTCCGCTAGAGCTAGGTGCCCCTCTTACACCTCTACAACGACCCATAGGTGCTTGTTGACCCTTACCTAATTGAGGAACTGATAATAATGATGCAACAGCTGACCCAGTATATTATTCTATATCACCAATACGCCTCATCGGGCAATCTCTTATCATATGCCCTGGCGCACCACATCAATAATAAGCATTTGTCCCAACATGAAAAGTACTTGAATGACTTCTTCCATACTATTTACAAGGCTGCCTAGGAGTCATTTGCTAGCTTGTCGAATATCCTATTGTCCGTGCACCTTCCTCATCACCTTGTTGACCAAACTGATTGCTCCTAGATCCCTGAAGTTGTGGTTGAACACTGGCTGCAGAGTAGGAGGATGATATCCTAGGCGGTCTATTAGAAAATTGAGGCCTAAGCTCCCTTTGGGGTGGTGTAAACTGCCTTGTAGACCTGACCCTCTTCGACTGTGCCCTTTCTAACTCTTGTGTCCTTCTCCTTTTCCTCTGATCCTCCAATTTCTGTGTAAAAGCTTGCATTCTCACTATATCCATATCTTTGTTTAAGGAAGCAATGGTACAGTCTCTGACCAGATACCTATCCAATCTATCCACATATTGATGAACTCTATCTGCCATAGTAGCAACTACATTAGGAGCATACCTGACCAGGGAATTAAATTGAAGGCTATATTCCCTCACACTATCATCCGGAAATAATCACTCTATGTTTTAAACATAGGGGTCAGGCTATGTACATCCGACTCCCTAGGTTGTATTCCCTCATGCTCATATTCCATAGGTTGAGGTTTAAGAACTGATCTGCACGGCCCTCTCAGATCTCTAATGGCAAGTAATGTTCAAGAAATACCTCTTTGAACTCCTTCCAGGTAGTTAGAGGTGCATCTATACCCTGAGATTACTTCCAAGCTTCATACCACAATATAGCCACACCCTTCAACCTATATGTTGCTAACTCGACAACTTCTGTACCACTCACATGCATAACATCTAAAGTACGTTGAATCTGATCAATAAATTCTTGTGGATCTTCATTAGGATTTGACCTTATGAAGGATGGAGGGTCTAAATCAAGAAAGTCATGTATCCTCGTGCTAGCTGCACTATTCGCACGACCTGCACCTTCATGTCTTTGATCATGGCCTGCAACTATACGAGTCAATTATTGGACTGCATTTCTCAGATCCTGCACAGTAGCCTCGATAGGTAGTTCTAGGGGAATTTCACTACTTCCTAGCTCATCAGGAGCTAGAAGACTTGGAGATGTCTATGACAGAGACTCATCTTGAGCCTCATTTCGTTGTATCACCCTAATGGGTATACCAACCACCACTTCTACTTCCTTCCTTTTACCATTGTTTTTCCTGGTTTCTGACATACTTGCTGCATAAAACAATTTAGGGGTTAGAGACAATCCACCTATTACACTTAGCTCTATGGCACGATCTAAAGAATGAAAAGAATATAACAACTCCTAAATGCCACGTTGCCTCTTGCTTATAAATGTGGTGCACAACATATCAATAAACAAGACTCAACATAGGCACGACTTTGTAGACTCCCTAGGATGACCCGCTCTGATAACAATGCCCAAAGTCCTATTAAGGCGGACTGGCACGCATTGCCGATAAGGCTTGGCAGAACCAATCTGTATCCATGTGCTTTCTATACATATTATAAGGGATTTCTTCATTCAACATGCCTTTAAGAAAGTAAGCAGTAATAACAACCAAAAGGAAATGCATATGGCTAGGCCGTTGGGGCTACGTTGTCCAAAGTATGAGACATGACCACACTTTAATTTATATAGTCTACAAAGCCTCTAGATAAGGAAAAGTATCTAATACGGGTCGAGATAGGCCCCGCCTCGACTAACTATACAATACAAAAATATAAGTTTTAGACACATAGTGCTTCAAAGCAACCTGGAGCTAGTAACAGCAGCTGGATATCCTGTACTCCTACAGGGAATGCTACTAGCACCTGTACCTGTAGCATGAAATGTAGGTCCCCCGTAAGGGATGTCAGTATGAGATAATGTACTGAATATGTAAGGAAGGGGATACTATAGATGAAGTAACAACTCACATGAAACTATGCACTGGTGTAGGATAAGAGACCACCTTTAGTTATACTATGGGATCATGTACTTCAAGTTCTTTTTACTATTTTACCTTTAGTATATAATCTGTGCACAACATGTAATACAAATGACCAGCTAATCAGTGGTAAATCTATATTTGGATCGGTCTTGGGTAGGCTTTTCCTTTCACCCCTTGGGCTACCCCCCGTGATAGGATCGACCCTTTCTAGGTGATTCTTCTACCCCTCAGATTACCACCCATCAATAAGCAATATACTTTACCTTTCAATTACCTTCGAGATGATTCTTTTAGTGGTCACAATATTGGAGCTATTAGACTGTAGATGTAGCATGTGACATATAAATAATCATACAAGACAATACGATAATGAAAAGAGTACATTACACAACTAATGGAATGAGTATGAGATGAAACAACTTGCGAACTTTATTTAGCAACAATTACCAATATAACTTGGTATCTAAGTATGTATACAGATTTGAAGGTGACTATGTATGGGAGCATATGAACATGTGAAAGAGTTGAGACATGGTTAATAGTTGTGTCGGCGTTGGTAAGTGCCTTTATGTGCCAAGGAAGAATCTAGATTTCATGCCAAGTAATACAAAATCAAGTAGCCTTACATACCTCGATATATGACCTCGTTATTACCTCAGAGTAACCTCCTTTTCCATCAAATATTTATATACAATAGTAGGGAATAACATTGGTATTAGCATCTAAGAAGTACTTCTTGGCAGTCCAATCTAATGTAAAAATAAACTTTGGGCAGCAACCCGTAAGCATCGACCCAATGACGTTATTTCATCCCTTCCACCCCTAAGCATATATGTCTATTACCCATTCCATATACATGATGTACACAACATAGTATAGGTTCGTAACATGCTAGAAATAGTCTACAATTCATAGCACACACCAACTTTACATGACATGCAATCAGGTAGCACAACCTTATGCCATTTCCCTATATCTCGACGTCAACAATTCAAAACTATCCGGACTTTAACCAAACTTTCCTCAACACATATATACATAAAAACATCCTTAAAATAGTCTTAGAACAATACCAAAGTATTCATGAAGAACATAAGGCAATAGCCTTCCATCCATCAGCCCCCAAGTCCCAATCAAAATCACACTTAATATAGCACAATAAAACTCATTGTTAAGTGAAACAAAATTAGGGCAGGAACCTTAGATTAATACCTACAACATAATCCATGTTAGGAACATCAAATTCTATTCATAGTATAGCCTACAAACCATAGAGAAATCACTAAGAAAAAAGGCAAGTGTGCAACAACTTTATAAGCACATGCTGTCCTACCTTTGTTCACAAGAATAGCTAGCATATACTTCTTATTTGTCATGAGATAAGTATAAGAAATACATGGATATTTCCACTTATGTTATCCTTCAAGATTCAGTTTTCCTTCAAGAACCCTAGAGGGTTTTATTGGCACCTTGTGAAGTGAAGTAAAGAGAAAAAAGAGTTCTTAGGAAAGCTGAAAATTGTTACAAAGTGAAATGACTTAAGGGACTATTTTTAAGCCCTTTTAAAGGAACTATTTTAGCCAACTTTCTCTTGAGCTTTTGACACATATCAAAACATATTAATAAGCTGGTGATGCAGCAGGTTGGGCCTCTCACTTGGGCTTAGATGGGTCTCAAAGTTGATGGGCCTTGGCTGTCCATTTTCCTAATTCCTCTTCACTTAGTTTGGGCCCAATTAGTCAAATGGGTTGTGATGTACTTGAGCCCTTTTATTATTCATCTTGGTCAGTAAGTATTGTCCATTTACAATGTAAAAACACGGGCTAAAGTTACACTCTTAACATGGACTTTATTCATTATCGAACTTGGACAGATTTGGCGTCGGGTCTCGTCTCCGTTTAGCTAGCATATTTAAGCGAAGCATGTAGGTGACTCACTTGCTAGCTTCCTAAGTACTACAAGAACCTCACTTCTTTCACTTTATTTAAGGTCGTGATCTCCTCAATTTGACTTAAAACTTATTTACACTCGAGCCTCTTCAATGCTAGACATACATGTCACCCTCTAATTTGAGATTCAAGAACTTCTAAAAATTATTGCTAATTTGAAAAGTCATATCACATTTCATTTGCGTAGTACTAGTTACTGTAAGATGTGGGGTGTTACATCTTGTGGATCTTCATTAACCTTAGAACCATAGAACTCAAGAGGGTTCATTCTCGCAATGTCTCTCACCCTAGAAGTAGGTTTAGCCACATTAGGAGGAGCCACCATACCTTGGTTCACTTGATTGGTCATGGCTTGAGCTAACATAGAGATGGAAATCTGGAAATCCGCATTAGTGCTTGATCAACTACAGCATCATTAGGGGATTAAGGAACCGAATGAGCTTCATCCTTATTAGTATCGATTCCCCTTTGAATAGGTGCTCTTCTTGGAGGTATTTTTTCAAAACTCACAAGGAATAATCATTCAAGAGAAGAAGTCTTAGAGTGACCTCAATGGCATGGCATAGATCATAAAAGATGTAAACAATTCCTAAAATGCCTCATAGCCTTCTACTAATAGATGTGGCGCGCTTCACCAATAAATAAGACTCAACTTAATGCGACATGTTAGACTACCTAAGACACTTCAAAAGTTTGACACGAAGATCAAAATCTTGAAGGACCCAAATCAAGCCATTTAGTGTATCAATAAGTTTACACATAAGGTAATTAAAACATCCTCATAATCTATACGAGAATGCGGAATGGGACTTACCTCAAAAGCATAAGAGGATATGGAAAAAAGCTTAACAATAAATAATAGGGCAATATAGATTTTTACACAATCAATCATGCTTCTATATACTTTAGCATAGGTG
The DNA here is from genome assembly GCA_025774065.1 of Solanum ossicruentum. Taxonomy (NCBI): domain Eukaryota; kingdom Viridiplantae; phylum Streptophyta; class Magnoliopsida; order Solanales; family Solanaceae; genus Solanum; species Solanum ossicruentum. The sequence goes on from JAOTQR010044150.1 coordinate 31,208, forward strand.
AGGGCCAAGACATGTTCCTAGCTCATCGTTAAAGAAAGTGTAGTATAAGAGGTAGTATCATAATGTCTTGAAATTAAAGAAACTATGGTAGAAAAGTGATAGGCTTGCCCTTGAACCATGAGGACTCACCACAAAGTCTTCAAAGTGAACTCCAGAGTCTAGCCACAAGCATGAGAAATAATATGGGAACCTTCTCCTATACTATAACAAAATGTAGGCAGGAGTATATACTAGTACGTCTGAATGTATTAAATATGTGAGTAATGCAATGGATAATAAATTATATAACATGAGTAACCATTTCAAATATCATGTTAAAAGAGTAGTAGAATCATAGTTATGTATGAGATACATTAATGCATAAGTATATCATAAGAAGATCATGTAAAATTAAGGATTTAGAGTAGTTGAGTACATCATCATAAGGGTGATACACATGTAGGAAATAAACATAACCGATAATATGTCACGATCTGATTTCTTAGGCCATGATGGCACCGAATCTATTAGTAGGTAAGCCTATCCCATAGCCCAGAACCATAGGCAACGAGCTATCTAGTGGAAGAAATTGTAATAAGTAAAAAGTACCACAATAAGGATAAGAGATATAAGATATCAAAGAAAATAATATAATGAAGCCCTCCGTTAGAGCAGGAATCAATCAATATTCAAGATTCTAATACACAAAATGAGAGTACAAAGCTTACAAATAACAATATAGAATATCTCTAAGTATAAAATAAAGATAAGTTCAAATACAATGAGCTGGAAATCGACAACTCTAGATGCTAGGAGCTTATTATAATCATCAAAATTCTCGTCCTGCTCTGCACCAAAAAATTCAATAGAGGGGACTCATACTACGATCTACGGGGGGCAAAACGGTAGAATGAGTACCAAACAAATGGCACTCAGTAGGCATAGGCTAACTGATCTTTACAGATAAAACAAGTACAAACAATACAAAAATAAGGTAGGTATACAACAAAAGTAATCGAATAATGTGAAGCTAACCACTAATCAAGTTTACAAGATGATGAGAAGGAGAGAAAAAACGTACCAGATCTACCATTTTCTAGTATAATAGATAGGATATAAAGTAAAATCACCGATGAACAACAAAGAAACATAAAGAGTTTGAGCTAGCCAATCAGCCTAGGAACTAGTTCGAGTCATCCTAGAAAGATATACACTCAAACTTGAAAAGAAAAATCACAGCTACTGTAGCTATCAAGTTACTACAATACATAATAACAAGGGAATGCAGGTATAAGCAAACAATAACCAACTGACATTCCATATTATCGGCGGCACAATCAACAATCCCAGACTAGTATCCTATACAACTAGGGGACCAAGCAACAAAAAATATACTGATAATGGCGATACATGAGAATGCAATACATAATAGCTCTCCACTGTGTATAACTTCAAGTATAGTATGTCCTACCCTAGCTGAGCTAGTAAGGTAGCACCCATAGTTTCTTAACCCAATATAATGTCTCCTCGACATGAAATTTCAAGGGGGATCAAAAAACCCATACGCACTACCTGGGCCTGCTCCAGGACTTATCATAATCAACATCTCCATCAATGATATTGGAGGATAGTAGTAGTCATAATGCAAAAAGGCATAGATGCGTCAGCTAGTCAAATCATTAAAATTGAGGTCATCTTAGTTGTCTCCCACAGCCTCAAGTAGAAAAGAGTATGTCCTCAATATCCTGATGATATCAAATTTGGACAATTACATGTTCTAAGTGGTGCAAATCTTTATAAGAACTAGTTAAAAATCCCATAGGTATCCACAATGAAAAGCCAGTTTGAATCAATACCCTCTCCATGAATAATGATGAGTTAATGCAAGATTGGAATCATACTAAAAAATACTATAGATGAGGAACCAATGTAATGCATTCCATCAAGTATCCAAACAAGTCACAGAAAATCTAGGGAAGTGAACCTCCACACCTATAGAAGCAAAGGCAGAGATAACTAACCTGGGTTCCAGCTTCTTCAAATCACAACCTTGGACAAAAAGAATGAACAACATTATATATATACAATCAAAAGGAAACATTATGAGATATCAGTGTAAGCTGGTACATGAATTATGGATAATGAGGCCTTAGGTCAAGTTACTGCCTAGATAAGGATCGATTTTATAAGACCCATGTCTTCTATTCCACTCTACAAGGACCCACACCTCTCAAGGCACACTGAAGTAGAGATAATAAAGTCTCATGGTTCTAAAACATCATAAGGCTATGGAATGATTAGTCTAAGCCTAGACTAAGGCTAAACATGCTCCAATAAACCATAATCTCAGTCAAAATATCACATAAGGCATAGATGATTTGAAAGTACAAGTACCTACGGACCTAAAAAATATAGAATAACCACAGTCTAATCTCAAAAAAACCATCATATGACTAAATATATGACAAACAGACCGCAACAACTCAAGGAAACAAGCTCTAGAGAGGAAGTTATTCCCTAAGGTCGATACCTTACCACAAAAGCATACACGTCAGTCCATTACTCTCTCAAAAACTACTGTCTTTTCTCTCAAGGCATTCACTGTTGAAGCATAGGATTTTAAGTTTTATAAGGAAGAGCAAAGTCAATTCTTTCAATCCTTCTAAGGTTTTTTCAATTAGGTGTATAAGGCTTCATCCATGGACTAATTTTATTTGTGGAGCCTGAATCCACACTCCACTTTTCTCAAGTTTCCAGCATAAGTTTTTATAGGTTTTCACAATGTCACTCAAATTGCTTAGATTATGATGATTACATAATTGTCTCACTTGATTATGTAAGAATTGTTATGATTTACATAAATTGTATGATTTGCAAGTGATTCACAAGAAAACTTCAATTACATAATCAAGGCTTATGAAATCAATATGGGTTCCCTTATTATTCAACTTGATTTCAATTGCTTTAATCTTACATGATTTTCATTCAATTCTATGATTTGAGACTCCATTATACATGAAATCATGTTATGTCATAATTTCTATCTCAAACTATGTTTCATAAATAAGATTTCAAGTATGAAAGTATGCTTATGATTATGATTATGAAAGGGTGACCTAAGACCCTATGTTTATGCAAATTGATAAGATGGGAAGTATGCTCACACTTTATGTGAGTTATATAGATGGGCTATTCTTATGATTTGAAGTTCATTTATGTATCTGTAAGATTATAATTATTTCAAGCTATGAACTATGAAATTGATTATTATATTGCACGTGTATGTATTTGATGAGATTTGACTTAGCATGCAATAAGGCTTGAGTGAGAGAGATTATCCCTAAGTTTTTATATATGAATTCTCTTATCTCATAACTATGTGCCACCATAGGATTATGTGGCTGTAAGTCTAGCTAGTGGAATCATATATAGCATCATGTTATGACGCTCAATGAGATGGGTAGATACCATAAGGTGAGGCATAGCCTACCTTGGCAAGTAGGCTACTCTTTCTCCACTGTAGAGACAACATCAAAATTTCATATAACTGCCCACATGGTTTTATTATTGGTTATAGTCCTATTCCCACATATGTATGTATACTAAATTATAAAATATTTTATAATTCTTCCATTACTGATTTTAAATGATGCATTTATCATTCATCACATTGAGCTTTGATTCCTTATTATGATTATGCATATTGTTATCATGATATGGCATTTCCTTGTTGCATTACATGCCCACATACTTAGTATATTCTAAAGAACTAATGCATACTCTTTGCCTACATGATCTAACCGTGTTACACTACTCCTCACTATTGTGGCTAGAGTTGGATACTGCATCTTAAATACTTGGTAAGTTCCTAAGCTTCAGGGAAAAGCCTTTATTTCATGCTTTATGTCATTATGGTTGAGACTTTTGCATTTACTTTTTTTGTTGAGGGTTAGCTAGATGTATGTTCTAGACCCTGCCTAGAATTTTGCTAAGTAAAGACATGATTGGACATAGTAAAGAAATTCCATTTATTAGGAAGCTCTTGACTTTATTTCTAGCTTTGTTTATTATGACTTATGTTTTCACTTGATTACCTTATTATTATTATTATTATTATTATTATTATTATTATTATTATTATTATTATTATTATTATTATTATATTTTATTACCTTATGTATTCTTATGTTATGCTCAGAGACTTGGATATGTTGCCTCCAAGTTGGACATTTACCGTGTTATGACTAGGCCCTAAATTTGGGTTGTACAAACTTAGTATTAGAGCATAAGTTCTAAGGTGTCCTAGGGAGTCCAACATGTCGCATCTAGTAGAGTCCTGTTCATAGCTATGAAGCATAACACATCCATGAATAGGAGACTATGAGACATTTAGTAAATTCTCACATCTTTTGTGACCTATGTCATACCCTAACGTGTAACTTAAGACACTTCTCCTCTAATGCTTGTCCTTTGAAATTTTTACAATATTCCTCAATAATTTACATTTGTGCAAAGGGAATTTAACCTAAGAACCAAGCTCCTCTGGATCCCCAAGTTCCTTAAGATCCTCTAGTCAACTAAGTGACTAATATGTAGTTTCGGACAACGACAACTAAGTTGGCCCAATCTATAGCTACTCAAGCTAATTAAGTTGCCATTACTCCTAATGCTCCTACTGCAGCTTCTAGAGTGAGAGACTTTGCAAGGATGACTTGTATGTAATTTGATAGTTCAAAGGCAGAATAATATCCACAAGAATACATTGATAAGGTCTACAAGGTGGTGGATTGTGGCAGTATCTTTCGAGGAGAAGACAAATTTGGCAGTTTACCAACTCAAGGGAGTTGATCAAGTTTGATTCACATAGTAGAAGTCTAAGAGAGTTGGTTAGGAGGTGTTGAAGGCCACATTTCTTGATTGTTTCTTCCCGCTTGAACAAAGGGAAGCCAAGGTGATGGAATTTATGAATCTCAAACAAGGCAATATGAGTGTGAGAGAGTATGCCCTCAAGCTTATAAAATTATTGGAGTGTGCTCCTTCTTTGGTGGCTGATTCTAGAGCTCATATGAATAAGTTCATTTCAAGCATGTCGGATTTGGTGAAGATGGAATGCAAAACCATGATGTTTGTGAAAGAGATGGATATTTCTCAACTTATGAACCACATTTACAAATTAAGAGCAAAAATCTTAAGAAGATAAAGATGAGGGAGTCCAAAAAGGCTCATTTTAAAGGTGGATTTTTTCATGCCAAGATAGGTGGTAGTGGCCATTTTTAATAAGGCCAACGATCATCTTAAGTTGCTCCTCAACGGATTGCCAAAGATAGGGTACCAATCCTTAAAGGTCAAGATGAAGGTGCTAATGTTAGTGGTGTTATCATTCCTAAGTGTGGAAAATACCATGGTGGTGATTACATTTTGAGGGGCACAAGTGCTTTCTTTTGTTGTGGAAAGGTGGGGTACAAGAGCTTCGAGTATTCTATTATTGCTAATAAGGGAAGAGAAGGGCATCCTCAAGGTCATGTGGCTCAAAGAGGGAAAGTGTAACAAGGTGTTCAAGCTCAAGGAGGTGGTCCACATAGCAACCGGTTTTATGCTCTACATGCTAGCCAAGATGTGGAGGAGTCTCCCATTGTGGTTATGAGTACGTTAAGGGTCTTTGATCTTGATATTTATGCTTTATTTGACCATAGTGCAAATTTGTCTTTCGTTAACCTTTACCTAGCCATAAAGTTTAATGTGTCTCTCAAAGTTTTTGTAGAGCCATAATAGGTCTATATTCCGATTGGTGAGTTGATATTAGCCAAGAAAGTGTATAAGAATTGTCCCATATCAGTGTTGCATAGAGTCTTTTCTTGTGATCTTGTTGAACTTGTTATGACTGATTTTGATGTTATTCTTAGTATAAATTGGTTGCATGCATTAAGTTGAAAATGAATGAAATAGTCAAAATGAGTAAATGGGGTCCGAATACTAGTCGGACATGTCATTATTATCTTCTTCTAAAGTCAAGGGTTTTCATTTCGAATTCTATGAATAAACTCCGATTCCTTACGCTGAGGGAAGGATATTGCTAACCTCTCTTGTTTATCTTGCCAGGATGAGAGGGCATATTTGACTAGGAAGAAAGCAAAGCTAGTCTCTCCATACCAGCTAGCAGTATCGTTTAGGGAGTCCCCTTCTTTACTGAGTAGGGTTCCCGAGATTCCTAGAGGCATACCATTAGAAAAACTTCCTTGGCCGATTGGGTAGATCAAGAAAACTGTAGTAGAAGCTGCAACAGGAGCGGCCAAGTATTTGAATTCCATTGCTTTAGCAAGGCTTCAAGGGGGAATCATTCATGAGATTTTCTTTCCTCTATCTATGTCATACTTGGGATTCACTGACAGCCAATTCCAAGTATATCCTCCCTCCCCCTCGCTCCACTTTGTTTCGCTCGTTCTCCTTCTGCTTGCAAAAAAAGTTATAAGATTAGTTTTGCGTGCGTTAGCGATAATTAAACCTGTGACATAGATAAGATTGGAGTTCATGCAGAATGCCTGAGACCACTCTCTACTACTGCAGAATGGTATCGATCGGTTTGTAGAACACACAGGGTCGAATTCCAAATCCCTAATGAACGTATTCTTTAGTAAAAAGACACTAATTTGGGGTTCAAGGTTAAGTTCATTACATATGTAAAAGCTTAATTGTCTAGGTGAGGGATGTAGATCCCAAAGTTCCTACACTGGATTCAATCAGTATTGTCAATGAATTGCTTGATATCTTTCTTGATGACTTGTCTGGTAGTTCTTCCAATAGGGAAATTGACTTTGGCATTGATCTTCTACCTGATACTCAACCCATTTCTATACCTCTATATCGAATAGACCTAGTAGAGTCAAAAGAATTGAAAGAACAATTAAGGGGCTTGCTTGACAAAGGGTTTATAAGTCCTAGTGTGTCTCCATAGGGTGAATCCATATTATTTATGAGAAACAAAGAAGGTTCACTTCAGACATGTGTGGATTATCGGCAATTGAACAAAGTGACCATTAAAATCAAGTATCCTTTTTTGAGGATTGATGATTTATTTGGCCAATTACAAGGTTTAAGCTACTTATCTAAAATTTATCTTTGGTCTGGATATCACCAATTAAGGGTGAAGGAGTATGACCTTCCAAAAACAATGTTTAGACTCGGTATAGTAATTTTAAATATTTAGTCATATCTTTTAGAATAACAAATGGTCTTGCATCTTTCATGGACTTCATGAATAGGGCCTTTAAGCTATATTTAGAAATGCTTGTGGTGGTCTTTATAGATGATAGATTTGTTTAGTCGTAGGATGTGAAGGAGCACGAGGATCACTTATGAATTGTGATATAAACATTAAGAGACAAGTAACTTTTTGCAAAACCTAGCAAGTGTGAATTTTGGTTAGGGTAGGTGGCTTTTCTTGGCCACATTGTGTTGGGTGATGGTAGTAGAGTTATCCAAAGGAAATGGAGGTCATTAAGAATTGGCCTACACTACCGTCTCCTTGTGATATTGGGAGCTTCTTGGGTTTTGCTAGTTATTATACAAGATTTGCTAAAAGATTATCTTTCATTACCTGTCCTTTAACTAAGTTAACTTAAAAGAATATGAAATTCCAATAGCTGGAGGAATGTGAGAAAAGTTTTTAAACATTAAGTATCGTCTTACCTTATCCTCTATTTTGATATTACCTAATGGTTCGGATGGATTTGTTGTTTATTATGATGCTTCAAGTGTAGAATTGGGTTATGTCTTGATACAACATATGAAAGCCATTGCCTATGCCTCAAGGCAATTGAAAGTGCATGAGAGGAATTACCCTACTCATGATCTTAAGCTAGCAACTTTGGTAATTGTGATGATGATTTGGTGTCATTACCTCTGTGGGGTGCATGTTGACATATTTACCGACAATAAGAGTTTGAAATATACGTTTGGTTAAGATATTTGAACTTACGGGAAATAAGGTGGTTGGATATTCTTAAAGATTATGATATGAGTGTGATGTATCACCTTGGCAAAGCAAATGTTATGGCTGATGCACTTTCTAGATTTTCTATGCATAACATTGCACATATTGAGGAGGGAAAAAAGAAGTCAGTCAAAGAAGTGCACTGTTTGGCCCAGGTGGGTGTGAGGCTAAGTGAATCTAATAATGGTGTACTTGGAGAAAATTGGGTGAAATCAGCTTAGTAATGGAGTATAAAGCAAAACAAGACATGTGTCCTATAATGGTTGAGTCGAAAAAGTTGGTGATTGATAATAAGATAGAGGTTTCCTCATAGGGGAGAGATGGAGTACTTCGTTTCCAAGGGCAGTTATATGCTCCAAATATTGATGGCCTAAGAGAAAAGATACTAGATGAACCTCATAACTCATGATATTTTATTCATCTGGGATCCACCAAAATACATAGAGATTGAGAAAGTTGTATTAGTGGAATGACATGAAGAAGAATATAACAAGGTGTGTGACAAGATGTTTGAATTCCCAACAAGTGAAATGTGAACACCAAAGGCTGGCTGATTTATCCCAAGATATTCCGATTCCTACTTATGAGTTAGAATAGGTGAACATGGACTTCATCATGGGTTTGCTTAAGACCCAAAAACAAAATGACTCAATATGGGTGGCTGTTGATAGAATGACAAAAACATCCCACTTTTTGTTTATGAAGACTTCTTATAGGTCCAAAAATTATGCTAAGGTTTACATTAAAAAGTTAGTAAGACTCCATGGAATTCCATTGTCTAACATATCAGTCCTTTGTACTCAATTCACTTTATATTTTTTGAAGTCATTCCAAAAGGGTCTCCGTACAAAGGTGAAACTAAGTATTACATTTCATCTTTAAATCGATCGGCAAACTGAAAGAACAATCCAAACATTGGAGGATATATTGAGGGCATGTGTACTTGACTTCAAGGGTAGCTGGGATGATCACCTACCTATTATTTAATTTTCCTAGTATAGTAGCTTTCACTTAAGTATTGAAATGGAACCATTTGAAGCTTTGTAACGTAGACACTGTAGGTCACCGGTGGAATAGTCTGAAGTTGGGGAGATGTTATTGATTGGACCCAACTTGGTACTTGATACTATAGAGAAGGTGAGATGTATACGAGAAAAGTTGACCATGAGACTTGGACCCCGCAAATACTCCAAAAGAAAGATCAACAGGTGAGGATACTTGGAAAGCTTAAATGATTATCGATGACTTGCCGATTCAGAAATGTGAGAGGCACAATTCATCACTAAGTCCTCCTGAATATACCATGATTGAAGCAAGCACAAAGGCAAGAAAAATCTTCAAAGGGTGACTCACCAAAGCAGTTCGGAAAGTATGACTTAGCTCGTCTTTCCATTCAGATAATATGGCCAAACTCAAGCAAGAAAGGCAAGGACAAGACGCATTGTGCAACCTAGCCAACTCAGTCAGCTAGCACTATCCAACTCATCAAATGCTGCAAAATGTCTTGGTCAAAATCAAGATGAAAAAGGCAAGAAAATGAGGCAAAAGGTGACTCGCCGACCAAGTTGGCAAGCTCAATTAATATTGCTGAGTTGGAATTTTTCCTGAGTATAAATAGCCCAATTTTAAAAATCTTTCAAGGAGTTCCAATGAGTTTTGAGGGGCATAACTTACACACTTTGATCTGAAAGTGATATTTAGGATTTTTGTACTCTAATTGAGTGAATAACATTGAATTTGGAGAATTTGCACTCCATCACCATGGATGAACATGAATTTGATATAATTTTAGTTTTTATTTTCATGTTTGGCTAAACCCCAATTTTCTAGAGGGATGTAACAGTTAGATTGTTAGATTCTCCTCATGGGTGTTTGATATTTGTTTGATTATTAACTAAATTGATATTCGGTTTCACAATTTCTCTATGTTTAATTTATAAATTAAGGTTGCAACATAGTTCTCTCTTAAATATTTATTCATGCTTGAGAAAGTTGTGTACAGTAAGAGAAATATATGAACAACTGCTAATTTATGTGACCACAATTGCTTTAGAGAGATAGTAATTGTGCTGAGGCACTGGGTGTCTCTTATTTTTATACCTAACAGTTGGTTAAGAAAGTGAAGTTTGAAAGTTGATATGTTTTTCAAGAATTGCATAGCTAATTGTAGTCACACCTAGCTTACCTATACAATTTCAATCAATTTTGAGCAATGTTAAATCCCTATCGAAATATATCAATTAAACTATACGTCTACCCCCCAGAATAACCTTTCCTCAATTTGATTACAACCTAATTCATTTGATCTAATCTCAAATCTTCAATTAATTATTTAAAATTATAAGTTTATGTATGCTTTCATCATTTTTTATCACTTCACAACTCTAGTTGACATCATTACCTCTCAATTGAAATCCACACAATACATTTCCTATGGGTTAGATCCCTACTCCTTTGTTGGGTTATTATATTGATATCGATCGTCATATATATTCCTTATTAGTTCTGGGATACATCTGAGTGTTATCAAAATGGTGTTGTTGTCAGGGAATAGTGCCAGTTAGGATTTCATTTGATGACGTCTTAGTGTAAACTAGTCTTGTGAAGTGAATTATCTTATTAGATTTCTTTTTCTTTGTTAATTGCAAGCATTGACATGAATGTCCATGGAAGTGTTGCTGGGACACAAGTAGGACAAATGAATGATGTTGGAAATATAAATGAGGTGAACTTGGATGGCCTTGGAAATGTCGAGGCCATCCACCTACTGCTTATTAATGAAAATGCTTTATTCTATGTGACGAGAACCATGCTCCAACTGCTTCAAATTTAGGGGTTATTTCGGGGCCTCGTTCACGATGAAGCTCATGATTACATACAAAACTTCCTAAACATGTGTATCCCATTCTCATTCAAGAATATCTCATGGGAGTGAATCCGACTTCGTTTGTTTCTATTTTCATTTGTCAGAGAAGCTACAAAGTGGCTAGTGGAGTTGCCATGCGATTCAATTACTTCATGGGAGGAATTTATGGGGCCCTTCTATGAATGGATTTTCCCGCCTTTGAAGATGTTGAAGCTTAGGGATAATATTCAAAATTTCATTAGGACAAAAGGTAAGATATTCAGAGGCATGGCTTGAGGTACCAAAAGTTAATGATGCAGTATCTTAATGAGAGGGTACCAAACCATTTTTTATTGTAATACTTTTCTAGAACTCTTGATGTTGTCAACAAAGATATAGCAGACCAGTTGGTCTATGGTGTTATCATAAGACAAATGTTTGAGAGAGTGTCTGAGTTGTTTGATGAAATTAATTAGATCAACTAGGGGTGGTACACTCGAGATGATATGTTACTGTACCCATGTAGGGTTTGACAAAAGAGAAACTTGAGAAAAATCAAGAAAAAGATGAGAATATGGCAAAAATAATGACTTTACTCGACTTGTTAACCAAACACGTCATGGGTTCTAAATAGACTGCAAATGCTATTGGGGAAAGTGGGAGTTATTCCCAAGATGCTAAATTATTTCAACCTATGTATAAAGAGGAGAGTTAAATTTTTATCAAACCAAATGGAGGCTTTCCATCCAGGTTATCAAAGACCGAGCGGGAATCAAGGTTGGAACAAAGAACAAGAATGGAGAGATCATGGTAACAATTGGAGGGATCAGATAAAGTGTTAAAGGAGATAAAAGCTAATTTCTCTTCAATGAACCTTATAGTTATTGCTCATTCCACTGCTATTAAACAACTTCAAACCCAAATGGGACAAATTTTAGCTCATTTAAATTTTAGGCAAAAAGGAGGTCTTCCAAGTGATACTATTGCGAATCATACGGGTGACAATACTCATTGCGTGATTGTTACCACTCATAGCTATAAGGTTATTTGTGATGAATCGCCTAAGGGTAATGTAGAAACCCTTAGCAAAGAGAAGATTATTGTGTTTCAAAGTGATGAGTTAGTTGAAAAGTTGCATAATAAAGCATTGAATGATGATGATGAGCCGCAACCAAAGGTGAATGTTGATGTTGTAAAGGAGAAAAAGAATGTCAATCCTCCTTCATTTCCTCAAAAATCTTTACCCAAGATTAAGCCTCTATTTCTTCAAAGGCTTAAGAAGAAAAAGAATGATGAGAAATTTCAAAATTTCTTTTTAGTCTTCAAGACTCTTTCTATTAATCTTCCATTGATTGAGGCTTTGCTTGAGATGCCTGAATATGCAAAATTAATGAAGAAATTAGTGACTAAAAAGTGGAGTTTAGACTTTGAAATAGTGGAGGTGTCCCACAACTATAGTGCAATTATGTCAAGCAATCTTATCGTCAAGAAAAAAGATCTAAGTGCATTTACTATTCCTTATGCATTCAGATTATTCTAATTTACGAAGGCATTTTGTGATTTGAGTGTTAGTATCAATTTGATGCATATGTTATTCTTAAATAACTTGGGTTAGGAAACTCTTCTTCAACCATGATGTGTCTTCACATGGTTGACTGTATAATTAAGAGGCTTGTTGGGATACTTTATGATTTATTGGTGAAGGTTGATAAATTCATTTTTGACTAATTTTGTGATTTTGGATTGTGAAGTGGATGTTGAAGTTCCTATCATTCTTGGTAGGACATTTTTGGCTATTAGGAGAGGTCTAGTGGATGTTGAGAGGGGTGAGTTAAAATTTTGAGTGAATGATGAAGAAGTGACTTTTAATGTTTGCAAATCCATAAGGCAACCGAATGACCTTTAGGTCTTCTCTTTTATCAATGTCATAGATAATGTGGTTGCTAGTATGAGTGATGTGATGAGTCTTGGTGAATCATTGACTATTGCGTTGTCAAACTGTAATGATGAAGAGATTGAGGACTATGATGAGGTGGTTGCAGCATTGCCGGGTTTGGAGTCACATTTAAAGACTCATCCAAAGCTTGATCTTGATTTGAAGAATTGGGAATTACCTCTCACAAAACCATCCAATGAGGAACCACCAAACCTTGAGATGAAAGTTCTCTCTCCCCATCTTGGTGAATCATTGACTATTGCGTTGTTAAACTGTAATGATGAAGAGATTGAGGACTATGATGAGGTGGTTGCAGCATTGCCGGGTTTGGAGTCACATTTAAAGACTCATCCAAAGCTTGATCTTGATTTGAAGAATTGGGAATTACCTCTCACAAAACCATCCAATGAGGAACCACCAAACCTTGAGATGAAAGTTCTCTCTCCCCATCTTCATTATGCTTTCTTGGGTTGAAACAATGCTTTGCCAATTATTATGGTAGTTGATCTTCTTGATTGGAAAGTGGAGGCTTTAAGCGGTGCTGAAAATATTTGTTAAGTCTATTGGGTGGACAATCGCAGATATTGTTGGGATTTCATCAGGTATTTGTACCTACAAAAGTGTTGAGCACCAAAGAAGGCTGAACCCTCATATGAAGGTAGTAGTTAAGAAAGATATTATCAAGTGGCTTGATTTTGGGGTGATCTACTCCATTGCTAATAGTAATTGAGTCAACTTTACTTAGTGTTTTTGCTTAAGAAAGAGGGTATGACCATTATTCCAAATGAGAAGGGTGACCTTGTTAAACGCCCCAAAAATGTGCTTCAGAAATGCTCATAATCATAATTTTCATATATCTAAAATATGCACATGATATAACAAATATGACTTCATATTCTTGATCAGGGGGCAAAATTACGTGGAGAATGGGTATAACTCAGATTTTAGAAGACCCGTAGCGAAAAGTAATTTTCACTAATTATTGCAAAATAGTGTCTGCCCCACCCAGGCCACGACACCTATTCGGTTTTGATTGGTGTTAGTTCTTCCTCTGCAATGGGTCTGCGTCGCAGAGCAGACGCGAACCAGTTCAACTTTTTCCTCAGTTTTTCCTATATGTCAAAGGGTATTGTGGTCATAGCCCCATTCCCACTTTTATTTGAAAACACCCATACTTAGCCATTTTTCAACTCTATATCACTAAAAACCCTCACAAAAGCCTCCCAAGACTTAACAAATATCTCATTAAAATTTCATAGATTTCAAGCTTAACCTTGGAACTCAAGGATTCTTTTCACGCTCTAAGTTCTATTCAAGCTCATCTCAAGAAAACCAAAGTTTGAGGTATGTGGGTTTTATCCATTGGGTCCTTTTACCCATGGAGCCCTATCTTCCTTTTATAAAAATTGTATTTTTTTCAAGTTGTATCATCTATGAGTATCTTTTATTATGGATTATGAGTGTAAATTATGTTGTGTTTATGAAATATTGATTGATTATGCATGTCTATCTATTTCAAGCTTATACTATGAGTTGATTTTGTCTATTGAGACTATGCATATTTTGAGCTATGAAACTATGATCTATTATGAGATTTGATGATGGATTTCAAGGTACCCTACATGGAGATTTTACTACATGTTGGTGGGTTTATTCACATTAAGTTTTCTTATGTTATTCACTCTCGAATTACATGATTTTGAACTAGTATCATAACCCACCATGTGTTTGATAAAATGTCAAGTCAAGAATTCTTAAGTTATTGATGATCTATTTCATGATGTACAAGTCAAGTGACTATATGATGATTAAGGGCTTTCATGTATGTATTGAATTCATGAAAAGTATTTATAATATTACAAGTATCAAGTTAAGCCCTATTTCAAGAGTTTTTCCTCTTGTGAGCCATTCATGTTAAAGCACGAGTTCATGTATGATTATGATCTACTCTTATGTTTTAAGTTAGGCTCACCATTAGAGGTCAAGCATGTTCATGAGCTACTTAAGTCATGTTCTTACAAGAAATTCATGTTATTATTAAAGTATGATTATTTCAAGTACTCTATCGGATTACACTTAGCACCGATGGATTGGATGTCGGCGTGGACTATTTTCAAAGTTCCATACTCATTTCCTTAAACTATATGCCAGCGTAGGATTATACTTTACCTTGCTATATTAGTGGATCCATTTAGTGCACTTTGTCATAAAATATATTCCGAAATGGGATGGGTTCTCATAATGAGGGTTACTTCTCCGAAATGGGATGGGCTCCTGTAAGGTGAAGTATAGTTTACTTTGGCAAGTAGACCACCTCTTTACTGATAAGGGGTAATCATCAGGATTCCAAGTTGTAGCTCGCTTGGTCATACTATTGTCGGTTAAGGTCTCTTCCCACACATGTATTATGCGCTTTTCAAGTTGAATAATTTACAAGAATGTTTTACTTCAAGCATTGATCATGCATGACATATTAAAATTACACTTATCTATTGCTTATTATTATGTATTTTGACTATATTGGCTTATGTCTTGTTGCACTACATCCTACATACTTAGTACATTCAAACGTACTAACGCATACGCTATTCCTACATGATATTACCATGTAGGGACCAGAGCACCATTTGATCATCCTCCGCGTGGCTAATATGATCCTTTGAAGCAAGCTTTAGTGAGTCCTCAAGTTCGAGGACACTATCTTTATTACTCTTGTTATTTTGAGACTTCTTTATGTCGAATATTTGTTACTATGAGGGTGAGCCCAGAAAATGTCTTGACCCCCACTCCATTCCATGTTAGAGGTGTTGTTAGATATTATGATGTATTTATGCTTTTTTTCTCTCTTTAATGATTTAATGATTATCAAAGACTTCCCTTAGTCCCATTTCCCTTTTTATTATATCTCTTTTTGTTTTTTACTTTGCTTTTGCGACCAAGGATGTGTGATTGATATGCTAAGAGGCTTGTTTGGGTCCCTTTTTAGGTTCCCATTCACCGTGTCACGTCTAGGCCCTAGGCTTGGGCTATGAAAAACTTGGTACCAAAGCACTAGGTTGTTAATGGACCTTGAAATCCAACACACCGCGTCGATTAGAGTTCTATTCATGATTGTGAAGCTCCACAACTCTGAATAGGAGGCTATGAGGTGTTTTAGGAAATGTTTCAATACTTTATGGTCTATATCGTGCTTTAGATGTAAGTGTAAGGCTTTTTTTCCTAACGAATGCTCTTTGTTATCCTAAATCATGTCGATTCCAGGAGGGAGACTAAGGAAAGCCTTTACACCCAAAGGGCAACCGACCCCTCCTGCTCCTCAAGCTCCTCAAGGTGGAGGGGTAGGCCAAGATAAGTTCTGAGATGCTATTGCAATGTTGGCTCATACTATGACCTACCAAATCAACCATGGTGCCTAAGCCCTCATTCTCCCACTCCGACTTCTAGGGTGAGGGATTTCACTAGAATGAACCCACTGGAGTTCCATGGATCCAAGACGAATGAGGATTCCTAAGAGTTCATAGATGAGGTGTACAAGGTGATATCCATCATGGGAGTCAATTTGGAGGAAAAGGCAAAGTTGGCGGCCTACCAACTCAAAGGAGTGGCTTAAATTTGGTTTACACAATAAAAGTTGGAGAAGGGGAATGATAATGTTATCCTTTAGGAAGAGTTCAAAGTCGCATTCCTCAACCGATTCTTTCCTATCGACCTAAGGGAGGCTAAGATGATAGAGTTAATGAACCTTAAACAAGGTTCCATGAGTGTGAGGGAGTATGACCTCACGTTCAACTAACTCTCCAAGTATGCTCCACAATTGGTTGTCAAGCCTAGATCAAGGATGAACAAATTTGTGTCCAGAGTGTTCGACTTGGTAAATGAGAAGTGTCGTGCCACCATTCTAGTAGTTGATATAGATTTTTCCTACTTCATGACATATGCTAAATAACTAGCTGGGGAACGCTTAGAAAAAGAAGATGTGGTAAGTCCAAGAGGGCTCGTTTTGAAGGTGGTTCCCAAGGATCTAAGGGTGGCCAGTTTCCACAAGGCCACAAGTTCTAAGGTCAAGGGTCATCCAATGCTCCTACAAAGAGGTTTGCCAATGATAGAGTGACCAACCCAAGGTTCCAAGGTGGTAATGGAGGAATGGCAAAACCTAGATGCCAAGGTGTGAAAAGAATCATAGTGGTTCATGTTTGAGGAATTCTAATGCTTGCTTTGGTTATGGTGAGATGGGTTACAAGGTTATTGATTGTCCTCATGCTCAAAACAAAGGTAGAGATGGTCGTCCACAAGGTCAAGGTGCAAATGCGGGTCAAAAGGGAAGAGGAGGCCAACAAAGAGGAAAAATAGATTTTATGCTCTTCAAGAGAGACAAGGGGTGAATGAGGTGCCCAATGACATCACTGGTATGTTAAAGGTTTTTGATTTTTAATGTGTATGAATTGATAGAATCGGGTGCCACTCTTTCTTTTATTACTCCTTTTGTGGCCAAAAAACTTCATGTTAGTCCCGAATTATTGTGTGAACCTTATGAAGTGTCTACACCCGTCGATGAGTCTATTATTGCCAAAAAAGTCTATAAAAATTGTCCCGTGTTCATATTGCATAAGGTCTTGCCTTGTTCTTTTGTTGAATTAGATATGGTGGATTTTGATATCATTCTTCAGATGGATTAGTTGCGTGCATATTATGCTTCTATTGATTGTAAAACCCATACAGTTAAATTACAGTTCTCCAATGAGCCCGTCCTTGAGCAGTAAAGTCGTGATGTGGTGGTCAATGGAGATTCATCTCTTGTATTAAAGCCCAAAAGTTGATTTCTAAGGGTTGTATCTATCATCTTGTGAGGGTTAGAGATGTTGGATCCAAAGTCCTTCCTATTGAGTCAGTTCCAGTGGTTAATGAGTTTCTTGATGTCTTTCCTGATAAGCTTCCTGGTGTTCCTCCCGAAAGAGAAATAGATTTTGGTATAGACCTTCTTCCCAATACAATCCATTTCTATTTCCCCTAAACACATAGCACTGGTGGAATTGAAGGAGTTAAGGGACCAGTTGAGATATTTGTTGGAAAAAGGTTTCATAAGGCCTAGTAAGTCACCTTGGGGTACATCAGTGTTATTTTTGAGGAAAAAAGATGGTTCTCTTAGAATGTCCATTGATTACTGACAAATTAATAGAGTCATCATAAAGAACAAGTACCCTCTACCAAGAATTGATGACCTTTTTGATCAACTTCAAGGGGATAGTCACTTTTCTAAGATTGATCTTCGATCCAGGTATCACCAAGTGAAAGTGTGGGAGTGTGACATTCCCAAGATGGCTTTCCGCAATAGGTGTGGGCACTTTGAGTTTGTGGTTATGTCCTTCGGGTTGACTAATGCCCCACCTATATTTATGGATCTCATGAATAAGGTCTTTAAAACCTACTTTGACTTGTTTGTGGTGGTTTTTATTGATGATATCTTGATTTATTCCCGTAGTGAGGAGGAGCATGGGTGGTGTTGCAAATCTTGAGGGAGGAGAGGTTGTATGAAAATGTGAGTTTTGGTTGAAAGAGGTTGCTTTTCTAGGGCATGTGGTGCCAGGTTGATGGCATTAAGGTGGATCATAAGAAGATGTAGGTGATTAGAAATTGGCCTGGATCTTTGACTCCATCGGATATTTGGAGATTCTTGGGCTTGGAGGGTTATTATCGAAGGTTTGTAAATGGGTTCTCTTCTATTACTTACCCTATGACAAAGTTGACCCAAAAGAAGGTGAAATTTGTGTTTACTAATGAATGTGAAAAGAGTTTCCAAACCTTGAAACATAAGCTTGTCTCTACTCCTATCATGGCTCTACCGGAAGGTTTGGAAGGATTTGTTTTACATTGTGATGCCTTAAGAATTGGCTTGGGGTGTGTTTTGATACAAAATGGTAAGGTGATAGCATATGCCTCTAGGCAACGTAAGGTGTATGAGAAGAATTATCCTACCCATGATCTTGAATTGGTGGTCGTGGTATTTGCTTTGAAAATTTGGTGTCACTACCTATATGGGGTTCATGTCGATGTGTTTACCAATCACAAGAGTCTTCAATATGTATTCACCCAATAGGACATTAACTTGAGACGAAGAAGGTGGTTAGACCTCCTTAAAGATTATGATTGTAACACCCCACATTTTATATGTACTAATGCTATTTAAATAAATCATGTTATGGTTTGGTCAAATTTGCATCAA
>JAOTQR010044171.1:0-15097 GCA_025774065.1 Solanum ossicruentum
CAGCAAGCAACCACCAAGTAGGGCATGGTCACATTCCAACACTATATAGAGAATACCTTATATGTACGTTCATTTCATCATCATTTCATCAACATTTCATTATCATATAGTCATTCAACTCTTAACACATGCATTGGACCTTCAATTCCTCAAGAACCCGTAACCAGACATTTTATCAAATATATAGAGGATGTGTAGTGCTAGTGTAAAACCATGCAATTCAAGAGTGTTACCATGCTAGAAAATTCAATGTAAAACCATTAATAGATACTTGATAACATCCTCAAGAAATATACATCAAAACCCTTCATCAAATCTCACATTAGATCTTAGATTCATAGTCCAAAACATAGTAAAAGAGTCACAATTTCAAAGACCCCAACATAGTGTGCGGTGATTATTCATGATAAATAAGACCCATTTGTAAATCAACTTTAAATCATGTAATTTAGGGTAAAAGGATGCTTGGCATTATGGGTTAAAGGAACCCATGAAAGAAACCAACATACCTTAGCTTTGGAGATGAACTTGATGAAGATTGGAGATGGAGACTTGAAACTTGAATGAGATCCTTTAAATCCGGATGAGTTTTGAGACTTGAGTTTAGGAGTAAAATATTTGGCTAAGTGTTTGAATGAGTATTGGGGAATGTTTTGAATGATGAGGGTGAAAAAATAGCTAAGTATAGGAATTTTCATACTTGGGACCACTTAGGTCAAAGAATTAAATGCCTTGGACCGAGGTCCAAAACTGGACAAAAAAAATACACAGATATGCGCCCTTGGCGCGTCTTGCCAGGGACGCGAAAACCTCTCTGGAAATCGCATTTTGCGATTTCCAAATTTTGATACGGTTGCTCTTAAATCAGGGTTAGACCCATCTTCCACTCAATTTGACCCCTTGAACAAAAATGTGATGCCGAATTTTCGATATCATGCATAGATTTTGAGATATATGGCAATTACGATTCCGGGCACTTTCGAGACACATTTACGGGCACTTTTTTTGGGGTCGTTTCAATATCTTCCCTTGAGAATATTCGTCCCCGAATGTCAAAGAAATGTATATGAGAGACACAAACATGAAAATTTCAACCCACATAAGGATGCAACAACGTACTTTAACATCATTTCAAAAATTCATCATAAGTGTAAAATCATCAAGAACTTTTCAATTTAAGCATGAATGTATGCATACGTCGTGGGCTGAACTTAGACTTGAATCACATAGGAGACTTAGACTGATACCTTAGTCTTGAGTGGAGTGGAAAAGATAAGGATATTGCTCTCTTCAGCCCTATATGTGGTCTTAACTGGTAGAAAGTGCCGATTTCGTCATTCTATCAACCACAACCCAAATGGAATCAAAACCCTTCCTAGTCCTTGGAAACCTTACTACAAAGTCCATATTAGTCTCTTCCCACTTCCTAGTAGGAACCTCTATGTCTTGGTTTAGGCCACCCGGCCTTTGATGTTCGGCCTTGACTTATTGACAACTATGGCAACAAGACACAAATTTTGTAATATCTTTCTTCATGCCTCCCCACCAATACACCTCTCTCAAACCCCTATACATTTTAGTAGAGTCAGAGTGAATAGAATAGAAAGAATCATGAGCCTCATCAAGAATTCTCTCTCTTAAGCCATCAACACAAGGCATACACAACCTAGGTTGGTATCTAAGTCCACCATCTTCCCCTTGGGAGAAAACCTCCAATTTCCCATCAACCAAGGCCAAGGAGGGATCAACTTCTTGCTTAGCTTTCACGTCATCAACCAACGAAGATTTAGAGCCA
Organism: Solanum ossicruentum; assembly: GCA_025774065.1. Taxonomy (NCBI): domain Eukaryota; kingdom Viridiplantae; phylum Streptophyta; class Magnoliopsida; order Solanales; family Solanaceae; genus Solanum; species Solanum ossicruentum. Next base: position 1,796 of record JAOTQR010044171.1, read on the forward strand.
TCAACAACAACAACACCATATCCAGTTTCCCCAATCTAACTCCCAATCTATCCAAACGATGGACCTTCCTAGCCACCTCCCCATCACCACCATCAACATGAGCTAGGCTACCCATAAACACCCTACTCAAAATGCATCTGCAACCACATTAGCCTTACCTGGATGATAATGCACACTCATATTATGTCCTAAAGAAGTTCTAAACATCTCTTTTGTCTCAAGTTAATATCTTTTTGAGTGAAGATATATTGGAGGCTTTTGTGATCAGTGAACACATCAACATACACCCCATACAAGTAATGACGCCAAATCTTTAATGCAAATACCGCGAAAGCTAGTTCAAGATCATGAGTAGGGTAGTTCTTTGCATGCACCTTAAGCTTCCTAGAAGCATAGGCTATCACCTAACCATTTTGCGTTAACACAACCCATTCCAACTGTAGAAGCATCACAATACACAATAAATCCCTCTATCCCTTCCGATTGTGACAATATAAGAATGGACACAAGCTTATCTTCCATGGTTTGAAAGCTCCTCTCACACTCATTAGTCCACACAAACATGGCCTTCTTTTGAGTCAATTTATTAATAGGAGAACTAATAGAAGAAAATCGATTCACAAATCTCCGATATTACCCGGCTAAGCCCAAGTAACTCCTAATGTCCGATGGGGTCAATGGTCTAGGCCAATATTTAATCACATCACTCTTCTTAGGATCCACCTTAATGCCATCTCCCGACACCACATGTCCTAGGAAGGCAACCTCCTTCAAAAAAATTCACACTTTTCATATTTAGCATATAGTCTTTCCTCCCTCAATCTTTGCAACACAACCCTCAAATGAGCCCTCTGCTCTTCCTCCACACGAGAATAGATCAAAATATCATCAATAATACCACAACAAATGAATCAAGGTAGGGTTTAAAGATCCTATTTATAAGATCCATGAAGATTGTCGGTGCATTGGTCAACCTAAAAGACATTACCATAAACTCATAATGCCCATATCTAGTTCGGAAGGCCCTCTTGGGAATATCACACTCCCTCATCTTCACTTGATGATACCCGAATCAAAGATCAATCTAAGAGAAATGGCTAGCCCCTTGCAATTGGTCAAAGAAATCATCAATCCTTGGAAGAGGATACCTATTCTTGATGGTGGCCCTATTAAGTTGTTGGTAGTCAATACACATTCTAAGGGACCCATCTTTCTTTTTAACAAACAACACCGGTGCACCCCAAGGTGATTGGATAGGCCTAATAAATCCCTTCTCCAACAAGTCCCTTAATTGTTCCTTCAACTCCGTCGGGACCATACGATAAAGGGGGATAGAAATGGGTTGAATATCGGAAAGGAGATCTATACCAAATCTATTTCCCTTTAGGGAGGGCCACCAGGAAGGTCATTTGGGAAGACATCAAGAAACTCATTTACAACTGGAACTGACTCATGGGAAGGACTTTGGACTCCATATCTCTAACCCTCAAAGATGGTAAAGACACCTCTTAGAGATCAATTTACGGGCCTTAAGCAAGAGATGAAATCTACCCTTGACCACCACATCATGACTCTCCCACTCAAGGATGGGTTCATTTGGGAACTGGAATATAACCCTACGGGTTCTACAATCAATAGAAGCATAGTATGCATTCAACTAATCTATCCCAAGAATGACATCAAAATCAACCATGTCCAACCCAACAAATCACAAGGCAATACTTTATGCAAAATGCAAATGGGGCAATCTCTATAAGCCTTCCTAGCAACAATAGATACACCAATAGGAGTAGACACCTCATATGACTCATGCAATAATTCAGGCTCAACAAGAACTTTTTGGCAACAAAGGGGTAATAAAAGATAGAGTGGCACCCGGATCAATCAATGTATACACATCAAAGTCAAAGATTTTCAACATACTGGTAACAACATCGGGGACCTCGTCAACCCCTTACCTTCTATGCAAAGCATAAAGCCGATTGTGCCTAGGGGCACCATATTGTTGGCCCTCTCTCCCCAAAGGAATCGAATTAGCACCTTGTGGACGAACCTCCTTGCCTTGTTATGATTTCAAAGGCAATCCACCTTTTTGTGACCCACTTCCCCACAACCATAGTATGCATTAGTATCTCTCAACCATGGGCCGTTATGACCCTTACCATACCTAGGACACACCTCATTAGGAACAGCCACACCAACACCTTGGGTTCTTGGGAAGTTATTGGCAAATCCCCTATTAAAAGCATGAGAAGACCCTTGGCCATAGTGGAACCGGCCACCCCTTCAGCTTTGGAACTTTCCATCAAAACAGGCCCTCTTGGCATCATGGCCCCTTCGATTCCTAAATTTCTCCTCTTCCACTTGTTCAACATAGTTTATCAAACATGAGAACTCCATGTCACTAATCAACATGGCGGACCGACACTCCTCACTAATCAAGTCGGAAACAACCATCACAAATTTGTTCATCTTAGATCTTGAGTTGAGTTGGCTACCAAGTGTAGAACATACTTCGAAAGGTGGTTAAACTTGAGGGAATACTCCCTTACACTCATAGACCCTTGTCTCAAACTCATATATTCCACCAACTTAGCTTCCTTAAGTTTAAGGGGGAAGAACCTATTAAGGAAAGCCATCTTGAACTCCTCCCAATGCACCATATAGTTGACTTCCTTTTCCTCCTTCCATTGGTTGTTCCATATTACTACCACCCCTTTGAGTTGGTAGGTGCCAACTGCCCCTTATCTACCGATCTCACACCCATGATAGACAAAATCTTGTAGACCTCATCAATGAACTCTTGAGGGTCCTCACTTACCTTTGGCCCATGGAATTTCGAGGGATTCATTCTCATGAAGTCTCTCACTCGAGAAGATGGTGTAGGAGCATGAGGGGCTTGGAACCCTTGGTTGGCTTGATTAGCCACCATTTGTGCAATCAAATGGAGAGCATCCCAAAGCTCTCCATTAGCCGGTTGCTCCTCGGGTGTACGGCTCTTCTCCATCTCGTGTTAGGCACGATCTAGCATGCAAAGGACCATCGTTAGGGGAAAAACCTTACTTCAAATTCTATAACACAACATAGAGTAAGAAGAAGGGAAACATTTACTAAATGCCTCATAGCCTCTAACTCATAGTTGTAGTGCTAAACACAACCATGAACAAGACTCTAATCGACGTGGTGTGTTAGACTATAAGGATCTAGCAACCTAGTGCTCTAATACCAAGTTTATCACGACCCAAGCCTAGGACCTAGGCATGACACACGCAAGGGAACTAGAAGGGACCCCAAGCAAGCCTCTTAGAACATTATTACACATCCTTAGTCGTGGAAGTAATAAAACAATCATCAAGAGATAATAAATCAGGATAACCGGGACTAAGGGAATACTTTCATATCTTAGACATAAAGAACAATATAGTCAAGGCTTATAACATAGATACATAACATGTCCAACAACACCTATACTACATAGATAAGAGAGGGGGCGACGACAAGCAACTGGGCTCATCCTCATAGTCAATACATAAACAAAAGAAAGATAGTCTTGGTACATAGCAAGAGATAATAAGCAACATCCCCGAGATGGAGGATTCACCCACAAGCTTGAGAGACAATCGTACTAGACACGTGAACGAGGAGGATGGTAAAGTGGTGCTCTGATTCCTATATGGTGACATCATGTAGGCATAGAGTATGCCTTAGTATATGTAAATGTACTAAGAAGTAGGAAGCAATGCAACAATAGATAGACATCATAGGAAAAATACATAATAATTCTCAATAGGTAGCATAATAGCAAGATGGCATGTATGATTAATGCGTATGTAAAACATGCTTACATAAAACATAATACATGTGTAAGAACAAATCACTATCATGTTGGTGGATTGTCGCACCCTACCACCCTTGGTGATTGAGCTACAAACCCCTTCCATTTGTTGGTGGATCGTCGCACCCTACCACTATGGTGACCAGGGTACAAACACCCCAACATGGTTGCCAAGGTACAATCCCCTCGACATGGTTGATGGATTGTCACACCCTACAACCCGTGGTGATAGAGGTTCAAACCCCCTGACATGGTTATCCAGGTACAAACCCCTCGACATAGTTATCAAGGTACAAACCCCTCGACACGATTACCTGGCGTGCAACCCCTAGTAGGGCATGCTCACATTCCAATAATATATAGAGAATACCATATACGTATATTCATTTCATCAACATTTCATCATCATATAGTCATTCAACTTTTAAGACATGCATTGGACCTTCAATTCCTCAAGAACCCATAACGGGACATTTTATCAAAATACTTAGAGGGTGTGTAGTGCTAGTGTAAAACCATACAATTCAAGAGTGTTATCATGCTAGAAATTCAATGTAAAACCATCAATAGATACTTGGTAACACCCTCAAGAAATACACATCAAAACCCTTCATAAAATCTCACATTAGGTCTTAGATTCATAGCCCAAAACATAGTAAAACAGTCACAATTTCATAGACACCAACATAGTGTGCACTGATTTTTCATAATAAATAAGACCCATTTGCAAATCAACTTTGAATCATACAGTTTAGGGTAAATGGAAGCTTGGCATCATGGGTAAAAGGAACCCATGAAAGAAACCCACATACCATGAAGATTGGAGATGGAGATTTGAAGCTGAATGAGATCCTTTAAATTCGGATGAGTTTTGAGAGTTGAGTTAGGAGTAAAATATTTGGCTAAGTGTTTGAATGAGTATTGGGGAATGTTTTGAATTATATGAGGGTGAAAATGGCTAAGCATAGGTATTTTCACACTTAGAAACACTTAGGCCCAAGATGTAAAAGTCTTGGACCGAGGTCCAAAACTGGACAAAAAGATATACAGAGGCATGTCCTTGGCGCGTTATGCCAGGGGTGCAAAAACCTCTCTAGAAATCATATTTTTTGATACGGTTGCTCTTATATTAGGGTTAGACCCATTCTCCACTAAATTTGACCCCCTAAACAAGAATATAAAGTCGGATATTTGATATCACACACAGATTTTGATATATATGAAAATTACATTTTCAGACACTTTTGAGACACATTTTTGGGCACTTTTTTGGGGTCGTTTCAGAAGGTGAGGATTTTAGTCCCATATTGCCCAAATTTCAATAGTTTGAATTTGATTCATATATCCTTTTACTTTGTTCTCTTTCACCCTTCCTTTCTTGTTTGATCTTTATTAGTGAGGCAAAAGGACATCACCACAAATTTGAAATGACCATACCTAGTCCAGAAAGCCATCTTAGGGATGTATTTCTCTCTCATCCTCAATTGGTTATAATCGATCTCAAGTCAATCTTGGAGAAATGAGTGGCCCCTTGGAGTTGATCAAATAAATTATCTCTCCTTGGAAGAGGATACTTATTCTTGATGGTGACCTTATTGAGCTGTCGATAGTCAATGCACATTTGGAGCGACACATCCTTCTTTCTTGTGAATAGCACCCGAGCACCCCATGGAGACTGACTAGGTTAGGTGAAACCCTTCTCTAACAGTTCTCTCAACTGCTCCTTCAACTCCTTCAATTTAGCGGGAGCCATTCTATAAGGAGGGATTAAGATGGGCTGAGTATTGGGTAAGAGGTCTATACCAAAATTGATCTCCCTTTTAGGAGGGTTACCCAATAACTTATTTAGGAAGACATCAGGGAATTCCCTTATAACAAAGGCCAACTCAACAAGGGGAACTATGCAAGAGACATCTTTGACCCTCACCAAGTGGTAGATGCATCTCTATGAAATCATCTTACAGGCGTTGACAAAAGAAATGAATTGACCTCTACATGAACAATTGCTACCCTCCCATTCAAGAACTAGCTCATTAGGGAATTGGAATTTGACTCTACTAGTTCTATAATCAATGGAGGCATAAGAAGCATGCAACGAATCCATCCTAAAATTATGTCTAAGTCTACCATGGAGAGCTCAACTAAATCACATGGGATTACTTTATACAGCATAGAAATAGGACAGCACATATAGACGCTTCAGGCTATGATAGATTCACCGATGGGGTTACTTACCATGTAAGGCTCATGGAGGATTTTAGGATATGCATGAAACATATAGGCAAAGAATGGGAATACAAAAGACAAGTTTGCTCTTTGATCTAAATGTGTGTATGCATTTGAATCATAAACTCGTAACATATCGATGAACACACCTTGGGCTTCCTCAACCTCTTGACGATCGTGAAGGGAATAGAACCGGTTGGCCCTTGGGGCAGCATAAGCTTCACCCTTCTGTCCTTTGGCTTTGTGCCTCCACTACTATAGTCCTTAGCATGGTGACTGGACATTCCATAGGTAAAGCAGGCATTGGACTCGGCTAAGCGTTCCCTTTCATGGGGTCTTCCAAACTTGGGGCAATTAGGACTTTAGGATTTTGGGGCAACCCCTTTATCCTTCCTGAAAGGAGGAGTGTTGGTAGATCCTTGCCTTGGTCCACCTTTGATAAAGATCAAATAATAAAGGAAGGGAAAAGGGAATAAATAAAAGGATATATGGATTAAATTCAAAATATTGAAATTATGGGTAACAAGGGACAAAAACCCTCAATTCCCAATTGATTTCTAAAACCCTAGAAGGAAAAATTGAAGGAAACTAAGATCTTACCACAAATGAGCAACCTTCAATTAATTAAGCAAATAAGTTAACTAACAAATCTAAGAGTTCACCCTAATTAATCACTAATTACTCACTAAGAAGATACTACAATTTGAGAATTCAATCTTCAATATAGTCTAAATCTTCCAAATCCTAAAATATGACTATTTATACCAAGTACAAGACATTTTCTTTATAATTTCACCCTTAATGAGTAAGGGCCTTGTTTGATTACCTTCTTTTCAAAACCTTGAATTCAAGTAGCAACCATTTGCACACATGGTCTCTTTTCTTCCTTCTTCTCATCTTGAGAGATCTTCCACACATTTTAAGCCTTTGTTTGGTGACTCTTAAGCTCCTCTAATACTTTCATTTTCATGAAAATTGCTTGTAGGTCTTGGAGATCTTTTTCTTGACTCCTTGTGAATGGTCTTGAGCGGTACATGCCACTCATGTTGGTCCCATCTCTACTTTGTATGTTATCATCTTCCCCTTCTTGAAGGATTCGTCCTTGAATCTAAAGATTCACCTACAACACAAGGAGATAAATCACTAACACTAAAAATATTATAAACATTATACCCACTTGGCAAGTCAATCATGTAGGCCTTGTCATTGATTCTCTTGAGAACTTTGAAACGTCTATCTTCTATTGGTCTTAGCTTTCCTTTTCGAACATGTGGAAACTGATCTACCCAAACCCAACTATTTGGGTTGAAGACCACTTCCTTTCTTCCCCAATTCTTTCGAATAGCCACCTTAGAGATATTCATTATGGCTTCTTTAACCATGGCATGAATGCTCATCATCTCCTTTGCCCTTTGCTTGGTATCAAGGCTGAAAATAACATTACTAGATAATGGAGTCATGATTAGTAGAAACAAAGGTTTAAAGCTATAACATGCCTCGAATGGTGTCATTCCAATAGAGGAGTGGAAAGACCGATTATATGCAAATTCAACCAAGGGTAAACGGTCTTCCCAAGTAGTTGGGATCCCTCTTATCGTGCACTAAAGCACACTTCCAAGAGTCCTATTGACTATTTCAATTTTTCCATCAGTTTGAGGGTGACAAGAAGTAGAGAACATAAAATTTTAGTACCAAGTGTACCCCATAGACTCTTCAAAAAGTGACTAAGAAATATGAAATCCCTATCACCTTGTTTGACGGACTCCATGCAATTGAAGAACTTTGTTAACAAATAAAGTTGCTACATGGGATGCATCATCACATTTATGGCATAGAATAAAATGAGCCATTTTAGAAAATATATCCATTACCACAAATATGCTATCATGTCCTCTTTTAGTTCTAGAAAGACCCAATTCAGAATCCATAGAGATATCCATCCATGGGCCACTAGTAGTTGGTAGAGGCATATTCTTACCTTGGGGTATCGTTCTAGAAGTCAAGGTTGTCACCAACATACACCTTCTAGATAGTGCATCTGCTACTACATTTTTCTTGCCTTGCTTGTCATATTCCTTCAAAAGAGAAGAAACAATACTATGCAAAGTGCTTGTATTTTGGTTAGCATGCAATAAAAGATGGGTGTTGACAATGCATCAGAACTTCCACCATCCCCCTTTGCCTCCACCACTTTTAATTTCTCCTGAAGCTCCCTCAAAGCCTATAATCCTCACTCACTTGGTATGGAGTGAAAGGTGTAAGAACATACTTTCTACCTTCAATCACAAAAGTATATTTGTTGGATTTTCCTTGGTGCACAACATCCCTATCAAATTGCCAACATGGGTACAACATCATAAGTCAATTCATCATTGTACTTACCTACACTAAATCGAATGCTTTCTTGTTTGAGGACCCTCATTTCTCCACTATAATTGAGCCATTGTAGCTTGTAAGGGTTGGGATGCTTTGTTGTTGGAATTCCCATACGTTCCACAAAAGAACAAATCACCACATTAGTGCAACTTCCACTATCAATGATTAAAGAACACACTTTATCTTGAATTTTGCACCTAGAATGAAATAGATTCTCCCTTTGATCAAGATCTTCTTTGGAAAGGGCTCCCATAATTCTTCTCAGAATACATGAAAAATTGGAATTCACTTCAAGTCCTCATCATATCAAGTAAAGATTTTCCTTTCCCCATAAAACAAGCAAAATTGACCCTCTCATCCAACCTTTCTTCTTCATTTCCCATCCTATCTCCTCTAGATCCCATTCTATCTCCTCTATTCCCTATTCTAACTCATCTATACCAATTATCTTGGCCTCCTATGCTATGATCCCACCCCAAGTCTTGAGGTCGGACTCCTTCCCTTTGTACTCCATAGGTATTCCTACCCCCATGCTCCCCAAACTAATTATCGTTGAGATCTCCATGCATTTCTTCATAAGGGGGATTTTGGTATTGGTAGGCTTGGTAGCGAATTTGTGGTACATTTGGTGGAGGTGATGTAGCTTGTCTTGGATGGTTTGGATTGTACTTCATTTGGAAAGTGGGTTAGGTAGCTTTGGGTTTGGCTTTGTGGAGGAAACATAAATTATGGGCTTGTCCCAAGGTAATGGTGGTGGAATGCATCAATCCCCTCCGTACCTCCTCATTTTTGAGTTGAATTACTTTCCCTCGATTCACATTCTCCATCCGTACCAACCATTACTCCATATCTCCCATCCTTCCATTCATTTCCACTATTTGTTTGGAGAAGTAAGCAAGAGTTTTCATGAAGAATTGAACCTTCCCCTATTGGACTTGTATTAGACATGATACCTAGAATACTTAACAAACAATATTAGTAGCAAAAGCCTTACTGGATCGTATGTAACTCTCAACGCACATTCTTATGACTCTTGAAAGAAGGATGACTAAAAAAAAGCTTATGAACATGAATAAAAAGAAGAAAACTAGAAGAAAGAGGCACAAGAAATATCGAACTAAAAAAAATTGAGTAACAAAAGTAGAAGAAATTACTTGTTGTTACCTAATTTGAAGAATCAAAGAGATGATTTAAATCTAAAAAATCAGTTAACAAGTAATTAGTGATGTTAATTAGTTGTTAAATAGTTGAGGAATGAAAGAAAAATGAGTAACAAAGAAGAAGAATTGAGTTCGGAGATTTAGAAAAAGTTTTGAAGCTTAAGGTGTTGATGAGTTGAAAGGGGACTGATTTGATTATTTGATGATGAAAACTAGTTAAAAACTAGTTAAATATGTTAATTATTGCAAAATATATGGAGAATCGAAGAACAAAAATTTTTAAAAAAGAATCACGTCATTTGGACACTTAGAAAAAATTTTATGCCCAAAAAACCTCCCATACATAGAAAACCTTTGGAGTCAAAATACCTGCAAACTATTTAGCCTCTGTATTTGTCCTCCATGTGCCATGTGGCACATCTAGAGAGGGCTGGAATGCTGACTCATTGCTGGACACTGACTTGGCGCTGACTGGAATTGAGTTGGCACTGACATGGAAATTAATTTTTGTTAAATTTTTTTTCTGATTTTGTTTTGAATTTTTTTTCAAATTCCACTAAGGGCCAACAAACACCTTTGACCAACTTCAACTTGAAAAAATAGATCAAATGTACCTTTGGGTCTTATTCTTCTTCAACACTTGAAGGTGTTCAAGAACACATGAAGGTCTTCAAGAACACCTAGAGCACACACTAAATCTCAACTCCTTCAAATCAACTCGGAATTGGCTCAAAATTTAGGATTAGCTTCCCTTGAAGTAAAGAATGAATCCAATGATCATTAACCTTCAATTTCTTCTCAATCAAAAAATTCACTTTTAAAATTTGAAAAGTTTGAATGCTCAAAACCTTTTAATGGTAAATTTACTTCCACAACTCCAAATTGAATGAAATTTGAGATTTAGGATAAGAAAACACTAGTGAACAAGAATCTAGTATCAAAAACAACAAATGAAATGAATTTTTTTTTGGTTTCTTTAATTATTTAATTTTTGGATTTTTGAGTAGATCAAAATTCCAAGTCCAATATTTGTGAAAACAAATCTAAACCAAAGCTCTTGATACCAAATGATAAAGATCAAACAAGAAAGTAAGGGAAAATAGAACAAAATAAAAGGATATATGGATTAAATTCAAACTATTGAAATTGTACGCAACAAGGCCCTTAAACCCTTACCTCTCAATTGCTTTCTACAACCCAAATAAAACCCTAGAAGAAAAAGTTGAAGGAAACTAAGAACCATAAATGGGCAAACTTCAATTAACCAAGAAAACAAATCAACTAACAATTCTAATAGTTCACACTAATTACTCACTAAGAAGATATTAAAATTCGAGAATTTAATATTCAACATAGTCTAAGTCTTCCAAATGCTAAAATATTACTATTTATACTAAGTAAATAAAAGAAGACATTCTCTTTACAATTTTACCCTTAATGAATAAGGGCCTTGTTTGGTTTTCTTCTTTTCAAATCCTTGAATTTAAGTAGTAGGCATATGTACACATGACCTCTTTTCTTCCTTCTTCTCACCTTAAGAGGCTTTCCACACATTGTAAGCCTTTCTTTGGTGACCCTCAAGCTCCTCTTATGCTTCATTTTCATGAACATTGCTTGTAGGTCTTGGAGATCTTTTGGTTGACTCCTTGTGAATGGTCTTGAGGGGTACATGCCACTCATGTAGACTTGTGTGAGGGGAACTATCCCCAAGGGTCATTATATAAATCATCAAGTCTCATAACTATGTGCTACCATAGGAATGATGTTCATGTTTTATGCCTTAAAGGCATGCTATTGGATCTAATAGCTTAAATGATGGATGCTCACTATGCTAGGATAGAGCCTAAAGGGTGGGGTCAAATGATGTTGTCGATGTTCTAGGATAGATCCTATAGGATGAAGATCGAGTTTACCTTGGCAAAGTAGACTTCTCATAGCTTGATGTAGAGTTAACATCAAGATTCCATGTAATAGTTAGTCTGCATGGGCTTATATATCGGTTATGATCCTATTTCCACATAGGTATGCTAAATTTAAGAATGGATTTATTACGCTTCTTGTCATGATTTTTTAAATTGCATGCTCCTACAGATTGTGTCCTCCTCCCGTTGGTTATGATTCATGTATATTGATATTATTGTGATGTTCTTTGATTCATGACATACCTACATACTTAGTACATTCAATGTGCTATTGCATACTTCTTTGCCTACATGATCTAACTATGTTGGGACAAAAATGAGGATATTATTCCATATTGAGGCTAGAATTTGGATTCGTAAGCTTGAAGACTTATTGGTAAGTTCAGACGCTTTGGGAACGAGCCGTTATGATGTTTTCCATTTCTTTATGTAGAGACTTTTTTATTTATCCTGATGTATGTCATGAGGGATGGTTAGTGAGATATGTGCTAGACCCTACCAAGATCTATGATGTAGAGGCATGAATTGGACAAATGGATACGATGTATTCTCATACTTTTGTTGTATACATTTCCACTTGCTTAATCTCACGTATTCTTATTTTACCTTATGAATGCTTACGATCTGAACACGTGGCTTAGATTAGATGCCTTTGGGTGTCACATTTATTGTGTCGTGCCTAGTCCCTTGGTCCGGGTCATGAAAAAATAGTATCAGAGCACAAGGTCTGAAAGCATCCCAGGGAGTCCAACATGTCGCGTTGAGTAGAGTCTTATTCATTGGTGTGAAGCGCTCCACATCCGTTAATAGGAGGCTATGGACGTCTTAGGAAAACTTTACTTCTTTTGAGCTCTATGTTATGCCTTTGAAGCTTTTGTATCCTAAAGTTTATCCCTTGGTGTTTACAGAAATGGCTCCATGATGTGCTCTACAGCTAAGAGGAAATGATGCTAATGTGGACCAAGCTCCCCAAGTCCCTAAAGCAGACCAAGTATCTAATGATGAGTTCAAAGTCACGGTCACTATGTTGGCTCAAGCTATTGCTTTCCCAAATATTCTTACCACAACTTCAAGGATAATGGATTTTGCTTATATAAATCCACCAATGTTTCAAGGTTCAAAGGTGGATGAGGATCCCCAAGGTTTTATTGATGAGGTGTACAAGGTAGTGGAGATTATGGGAGTATCTTCCGAAGAGAAGGTCGAACTAGCGGCTTATCAACTTAAGGGAGCTGCCAAGTTTGGTTTACTTAATGGAAGTCTGAGAGAGTTGAAGAAGGTATCGTCGATCAGGAGGTGTGTAATTTCTTCCTCTTGAGCTAAAGGAGGCTAAGGTGATGGAATTCATGAAATTAAATAAAGGAGGGATGAGTGTGAGGGAGTATGACCTCAAATTTACTAAGTTTTCCTGTTAGAACCTATAAGTCCTTAATTGGTTCAATTTGGTAAAGTTTGGGACCAAATGTAAATTTTCTTCTAATTGTAGTCCTTAAGAATTAAATTGTTAGTGGGGCCATATGTTATGGTTTTTTTTGATTGGTTCAAGTAAAAGGCTTGTGCCTACATATATGTGTGTGTCTTCATATCTATTGTACAAGGAGAGTTCCACACTTAGAAAAAATAGAGAGAGCAGCCAAGAAAGACTGAGCAGCTCTCGGGCTGCTACAGTGAGAAAAAAATTCATTTTTTTCGATCTTTCGATTTTTTGACGCTTCAAGCTTGGTATATTGGGTTCCCTAAGTGGCGTGGAGGCGTTAGTTGGTCAAGGAAATGCTTGGTTTGA
>JAOTQR010044201.1:0-15095 GCA_025774065.1 Solanum ossicruentum
GTTAAATTGAGTAAAGCAATGAAATTATACTTTATAGCCTCCTGTAAAATATAATAGTAATTGTGTTAAGCATGTTATAAAATATAATAGTAATTGTGTTAAGCGTTTAAATTGAGTAAAATATAATAGTTATTGGTCATATACACTAAAGCGGGCCTTATAGTGGAGGTGCGTTTTTTCAGTGGAGTACATTGCTAGCAACACAGTTTAGAATCCTAAGAATGTAGGGAAGTGCATGGTGATTACTACTCGTGGTGGTAAGAGAAACATTGGTCCTCCTATGCCAGTTGATGAGGATGATGTTCAAAAGGAGACAGCTGCAGTCAAGGATATGGATATCAGAGATGTTCACGACAAGGATGGGGTGAGCAAAGATGCTGATGCGCCACAAAAGTTGAAGCCCATTCCTAGGCCACTTCCTCCCTTCCTTCAAAAATTAAAAAAAGGAAGAAGGAAGACAAGTTCAAGCACTTTCTTTCCATGATGAAACAACTCTCTATCAATATCTCTCTCATTGAGGCATTGGAGATGATGCTAGGGTATGCAAAGTATATGAAGGATTTTGGTACGAATAAGCGCACTGTGAGTCAAGAGCTCTCCCAAGAACTTCAACATTGCAGTGCAATGGCTACGAGGTCCTTGTTCCAAAAGCGAGAAGACCGCAATGCTCTTTCCATACCATGCATCATTGGAGACGTGAAGTTCACAAGGAAATTATGTGATCTAGGTGAAACGACTCAAAAAGTGCCCGAAAATGTGCCTCAGAAATACCCGAAATCATAATTTCCATATATCTCAAAATTCATACGTGATATCAAAATTCGACTTTATATTTTTTTTCAGGGGATCAAATTGAGTGAGGAATAGGTCTATCCCAGATTTTAGGGAAACTTTATCAAAATTCAACAATCCAAAGTGGCGAAAAATAGTGAAGATTAGCGCCTCAGGCGCGACATGCCAGGGGCGCGCAATAGTGTATCTTGTGCCCAGTTTTATTAGTTTGGTCCAAGGCTTTTAGGTCTTGGTCCTATGCCTTCCCATGTGTGATAATACCTAGACTTGGCCTTATTTCACTTTCATATCATTCAAGACATTGCCAAATACTCTCTCAAAACACCTAGATAATATTTCATCCGAAATTTCAAGTCCCAAAACTCATTCAGATCTTGAGGTTCTCAGTCAAGCTTCAAGTCTCCATCTCCAATCTTCTTCAAGGATTCTCCAAAGTCAAGGTATGTGGGTTTCTTTCATGGGTTCCTTTACCCATGGTACCCAAGCTTTCTTTTACTTAAATTGCATGAGTTAAAGTTGATTTACTTATGAGTCTTACTTATTATAAATTTCACCATATACTATGTTGGGGTTTCATGAAATTATGGTTGTTTTAGCATGTTTTTCATCTATGAATCTAAGATCTATTGTTAGATTTGATGAAGGATTTTGATATATATTTTCTTGAGGGTGTTACCAAGTATCTATTGATGGTTTAACATTAAATTTTCTAGCATGATTTCGCTCTTGAAAAACATGGTTTTACACTAGAACTACATATACCCCAAGTGTTTCATAGAATGTCCGAATATGATTTTCTTGAGAAATTGTGTCACAACCCAAGCCTAGGTATTAGACATGACCGGCGACAGGGGAATCCGAAAGAACCCCAAACAAGCCTCGTAGCATATCATTAGACATCCTCAGTTACAAGAATAATAGAATATAACAAGGAATAGTAAATTGGGACAACAGGGGCTAAGGGAACACTTTCATATCATAAACAACAAGAGTCAATAGAGTCAAAGCTTAAAGCATAGATACATATCATGTCCAACAACACCTCTATTACAAAGATAAGAGCGGGGGCCAAGACAAAGCAATCAGTCGCACCCTTATAAGTTAAATAGAGAAAGTCTTAATACATAGAAAGAGATGATAAATAACATAACCGAAAAGGAGGACTCACAAACAAGCTTGATAAAAGTCGTACTAGCTACGTGGAGGAGGAGGATGATCAAACAGTACACCAGTTCCTATATGGTGACATTATGTATGTATAGAGTATGCGTTAGTACATTTAAATGTACTAAGTATGTAGGATACAATGCAACAAGAGGTAGGCATCATAGGCTAAATGCATAGTCATAGCAATGAATAGCATACTAATAATATGGCATGTATAAATGATGCTTAAAGTAAAACTATGCTTATATAAAACATAATACTAGTCTAAGGAGTGACCATTATAGCGGAAGCCAAGGCCTACCACCCCCTTGGATAGGTGCATGAGATACGAACCCTTTCATGAGGGTGATGGAGTACAAACCCCGCACCGAGGTTGATGGTGTACAAACCCCCCATCAAGGTTGACAGAGTACAAACCCCCCGTCAAGGTTGATGGGTACTATGCCCTAACAAGGTTACCTGAGTCTACCACCCCCCCAAGCTAGGCGACCAAGGTACCAACCCCTCCATGGGTTACCTGGGCTTACGACCCCCTAAGTTAGGGTTGGTCATCCCAAACACTATATGGAGATAATATCATATATATACACTCCTTTCATCATTATATACATACATTCCTTTTTCATAATCATTCCATCGTCATATAATCATTCAACTCATAAGACATGCATTGGACCTTTATTTCCTCAAGAATCCATAACCAGATATTTTATTAAACACTTAGAAGGTGTGTAGTGCTTATGTAAAATCATGCAACTCAAGAGTGAAATCATGCTAGTAAATTCAATGTAAAACTTTCAACAGATACTTGGTAACACCCTCAAGCAATATACATCAAAACCCTTCATCAAATTTTACAATAGACCTTAGATTCATAGCTCAAGACATGGTAAAATAGTCACAATTTCATGAACCCCAGCATAGTGTGTAGTGATTTTTCATAATAGATAACACCCATCAATAAATCAACTTTAAATCATGCAATTTTGAGTAAGGAGATCTTGGGTATCATGGGTGAAAGGAACTCATGAAAGAAACCCATATACCTTTGCTTTGGAGATGAACTTGATTAAGATTGAAGATGGACTTGAACCTTGAGTGAAGTCCTTGAGATCCAGAAGAATCAAAACATTAGGAATCAAATAAAATACTGACTTGCATATGTAGCACACAAAGGATAAAAAGGAAGAAAGAGCTAATTATTATGAAGAATAACAAAATTCAACTTCCTTTGTAGTTGATACTCAAAAAATGATTAAAAGATTAAGGAAGAGGGCAAGTTTTTGATCAAAAATTAACTTAGTTTTAATTAGGTGTCATGTTAATCGTTTCGAGTTTCGATATTTGCATTGTGAAATCGTTCATTTAAAAAGCAATTAATAAAGAATAAAAAGAAAGCATGACCATATTGTGAAGATTTCTTTTTAATTTCTACTATGACATTAGTATTTAAGAAAAAATGAAGATTTATGATATTGCATCTTATAATAATTGTTATAAATTATTTCATTAAGCACCAAAGGTTAATTTAAAGATAAATTATTTTTAACTATAATAATCTAATACTTTTTTACAATTAACTGAAAAGAAAAAAACGTTATATAAAATAGGGCAGAAAATACTTATATATGTTTCACTTTCTTATCTTAGACTTTCACGTTTGCAGGAGCCCTAGTTCATCGACGGCAACAGTAAAACGATATCACAATATGGAGATGAAGATTCTTTAAAAAGTTTATATATTTGTGTTTTGTTTTTTTATTGATTTACATTATTTTTTGTTTTTATCTATTAAAATTTTAATAAAGGAATTATTTAAGTATATTTATTTTCTCCTTGAATTTTATATTTGTCACCTCGCATATATAAGCAATTGATTCTTATTTTTTGTGCTAAATTATTTTATCATTATTGACAGGCATAATAGTGGACTTAAAGTATATAAGTGACAAGACTGAGATCAAGTTAAGGTGCAATTGAAGACTATGGAAGAAATCAAAGGGAAGGATGCCATTTTGAATTCAAACAAAATAGTGCCTTAAAAGAATTATATTTTCAAAATTATTGAAATTGTATGTAACTTGAGAGTGTTTTATAAATTTTTTAAAAAATGATTTTATATTTACATTGTGTAACTCTAATGACTAATAAAGTTTACATAATTTCTTTAATTATATCCACTGGGTATGCTGTTGTTGTTAATATTCTCTAATTATATTGGAATTATTGAGTATATATAAATATATATTCACTTTTTGTAGGAAATAATAATTTTAACTATATTCTATGTATTTTGTGGCTAAAGATATTAATTATTAGCTACAATACGAAAGTATTTGTAGTAAACACATTTATGTTGTAGCCATGAATTTTATCATTCATATCTAAATACAAGTACTACTGCTACGAGCTCAATTATATAAATAGCTACAAATTTTAAATATGTGTCACAAACAAATCAAATGTTTTGCTACAATACAATATCTTTGTGATTGCATTGATGTATATAGCTATAAAATTATTTGCTATAAATATATATTTTTGTGCCAGGGACCTTTTACTAGAATAGCTACAACGTAAAAGTTCTGTAGCAGTAGATATTAGTTCTTAGCCACGGATCATATAAAGTTTGTAGCTAATCCTTAGCCACGCTACATCTTGCTACGGAAAAAATATTATAACTAAAACCATTTCAGGGAATTTTCATATTTAGCTATAACAAATTTTGTAGTAATAGATGTCTTTTTTGTAATGAGTTCTAGGCATCCTATGCATCCACAATTCACAGTACTCTTCCCAAGGGAAAGAAGCCCTTCGCTTAACCTAGACTGACGGAGACCAGAGTGAGAGCCAGGCAGGTGGACATCTCAAACACCACCATCCGCCGTATGTTATTTGGGCTAGAGTTCCCTACCTCCAGATCCACAGTTGAGTTTGATGACAGAGTAGGGTAGACGAGGGACTTGACAGTGATGAGAGATCCAAATAGCAAAGTTGGTTTGATGAGATGGGTGACCGGTTTGATTGTTGAATTGGGTCCGAAACCTACATGGGTCGCTATTCACTTATAGCCTATTGTCAAGGCTTCTTCAGTTTCCTCGCCAAATTTTGGTAGAAAGTTGTCAGATCACACATCTGGCCAGCACTTGCTGATAATACCTTGACATCGGAGCATGTGGTTCTAGTTTCCAGTGTCTTAACTGCTATTGATAAAGATCAAACATGAAAGAAAGGAAAAACGGAACAAAGATAGAAGGATATGTGGATTAAATTCAAACTATTGAAATTATGGGCAACAAAGACTAAAACCCTTACCTCCCATTGATTTCAACAACCCAAATAAAACCCTAGCTAGAAAATTGAAGGAAACTAAGAACTACTAATTGGCAACGTTCAATTAATCGAGCAAAGATGTCAACTAATAGTTATATAAGTTTACCTCTAATTACTCACACTACAACATCTTTTGCTTTTAGCTACCCCTACGAAGTGGTCTAAACTAGGAAAAAGCGTGGCCTTTGATAAAAGACTACACTTTTTGATTTTTGGCAACACTTTTTTGAAGATGTCCAAAAGAGGCGTAACCTTTGACTTTAGCCACACTTTGTGGCATCTTATTAGCAATAGTTTTATGTGATAAAATTACACTTTCAAGTGTTTCCTCTGCTTTGATGTTGGCCACACTTTAAAGTGTAGCCTTTATACCTCTTCTAGTATACTCATATAATGTAACTTTTTCTTGTATACATGTTACAATTTAAAGTCAGTAAGCCTACACAATTGGCGTAGCAACCTTGTCTAGAATTTTTATAGCCACAACTGATAATTGAGAAAATAATAATTTTGGTTTACAAATAAATCACAAAATTATATATAAATATCTCAAGAACTAATTAATGGATAATTCAAATGTTTAGGATTTCAATAAACTTCAAAAAATATGTCTTCTACTACACATACTTATAAAGCGATATTTTTAAGATCACTAGCAATAGATTTCACAAAATCAAATGCATTCTAACATATATACCACAAAAGTTCAAAAACTCTTCATGGTTCACTTCAATTGATTTTGTAGTCCGGTTACCATTCAAATTTGACCACTCACATTTTTCTACACATTTACAAAAATAAATTAAATGAAAATAAACTATTTAGTATGTGATACATGTTCAGTGTAGGACTAGCAATACATCCTATAAAAGAAGAAAATTGAACAACATTCTCTAACAAATTAAGTAGAAATAGAATGAGAGATTACTAACCAAGCACATAGATGAAGTTGTAAACTCAAAAATTTACATAAAAAATTTGCTACTGCATTTATTAGGGAGGCAAGGGCCTTGAACCTCCAAAAACCTCATATACTATGTTAATTTACAGCGTTCAGTTCTTTGCCAAGCAAGTAGAAGTCCAAAACTTTCAAAAGGGAGAAAAACAAATGACTAATAACTAGGTAAAAATAGTTTATCCTTACACTTCAATTCCTGAGAAGATGTTAATGTTTTGATTACTATAATGTTGTTTTTAATCATCTCATGAAATAAAGAATTCATTTATAGAAAAAAGCAAGAACTAAGTAATTTATTTTGAGTAGATACCAAAGCGATTTGTGTCACGATCCAAGTCTAGGGCATAGACGTGACACGACGAATGGGAACCCAAAGGGACACCAAACAAGCCTCTTAGCATATCATTTACGCATCCTTGGTTACGGAAGCAATTAAACCACTTTAAGAGAATATAAATAAGGATAAAAGAACTAAAGAAAGTCTTTCATAGTGTAAATCATCAAAGGAGTCAAAGCTTAAAGCACAAATACATAACTTGTCCAACAACACCTCTAACATAGATTGGGCGGGGCCCAAGACAACTTCCCAGGCACACCCTTATAATCATAAGCATCTAAACAAACAAAAGAATCTTTACATAACATAGGATCAATAGTTATAGTCCTCGGATTTGATGACTCATTGAGCTTGCTTTGAAGATGTACTAGCCACGTGGAGGAGGAAGATGATCAAGTAGAGCTCTGGTTTCTACATAGTAACATCATGTAGGCATAAGTATATGTTAGTACGTTCGAATGTACTAAGTATGTAGGATGCAGTGCAACAAGATATTGACAACATAAGCAAAATACGTACATATAGGCAATGGATGAGCATAATAACAATATGGCATGCATGAATGATGTTTGAAGTAAAACATGCTTATATAGAACATATTACATATGTAGAAAGAGATCATCATAATAGTGTCAAAGGCCTGGCACCCCCTTGGCGAAGCGATTGAGGTAAAAAAATCCCAACATGTTTGCACGGGCCTGCCACCCCCCGAGCGAGGCGATTGAGGTAAAAACTCTCAACATGGTTGCACAGGCCTACCCCCCCCCCCCTCCCGAGCAAAGCGATTGAAGTACAAACCTCCCAACGTAGTTGTTCGAGCCTACTATCCTCCGAACGAGGTGATGGAGGTACAAACCCCCCAACATGGTTGCCCTGGCCTACCATCCCCCGAACGAGGCGTGGTCAACTTGCAATACTATAGATACTTTCATAAAATCAACACATATATACATTCCTCTCATCACCATAAAGTCACTTAACTCATATGCCATGCATTAGACCTTTAACAAATCAAGAATCCATAATCAGACATTTTATCGAAGACCTGGTGGGTGTGTAATACTAGTACAAAATCATGTCAATTCAAGAGTGAAATCATATGAGAAAAATCAATGTAAAACCACCCACCAATACATGGTAATAACCTTGTGCAAGATGCATCAAAATCTCTCATCAAATCAGATAATGGATCATAGATTTATAGCTCAAAACATGCTTAACCAGTCACAATTTTATGAAACCCTAACATAGTTTATAACTAAATTCATAATAAGTAAGACTCATGCATAAATCAACTTAGAAACATGCAATTTATGTAAACAGGAAGGTTGGGCACCATGGGTGAAAGGACCCAATGGTTGAAACCTACATAACTCAACTTTGGAGATTCCCTTGATGAGGATTGGAATGAGAACTTGAAGCTTGAATGAATTCCTTAAGATTCGGAATGAGTTTGGGACACTTGAATTTGAGTGAAATATTTGGCTAAGTGATAGAGAGGGTTTTGGGGAATGTCTTGAATGATATGAGGTTGAAAAATGACTAAATATAAGTGTTTTTATGTATGGGAAGGCTTAGGCCCAAGATCGAAAGGCCTTGGACCGAAACAACACAACTGGTAGAAAAAATTATAGGTCCGCGCCCAGGCCGCGTCGCGCCAAGGGCGCGGATCGATTCTGGAAATTGAAAATTTTGAAAAATAAAATTTTGATACAATTGCTCTAAAATCGGGGGTTAGCCTCATTTCTCACTAAATTTTGCCTCCTGATCACGAATATGATGTCAGATTTTCGATATCACGCAGGCATTTTGAGATATATGGAAATTACAACTATGGGCATTTTCAAAGTACATTTTCGAGCAATTTTTAGAGCGTTTTAACTTGCACAAACACAGGTCCTCAAAGAACTACTGTGCAAAAAATGCTAGATCCAAAGTTTTTACATTCAGAGAGGCTATTTTAGTCTTAATATAAAATGGATAAGATTTTGTCATTTATTATTTATTCTAGTTAAAAGTAATCCTTCACAGAAAACACATACATGGACAAATTGTGAATGCAAAAAAAAAAAAAAAAAATACTACAACTAAACTAGTACATCTGAGATGCAAGCAGGGTCATTTAACTTAGTCTTACATAAGCAATAAAAAAGAATGATATGTCCAGTGACAACTACCACTTGACAGTACCTAAAGTTTAAATCAGAGATGCATACTAATAACCATCAAATTTTGAAAGGAACAAGAAAGCAAATTTGTAAGAGAAACAAGTACAATTGCAGGTCAACTAATACCGTAGAACAAAAGTTTAAGAAAATCTATGAAATCTATAAACAATCCGGTGATAAAATAAACTATAGAAAATCTAAGCCAATATACTGTAAGATTCGGCAACTCTTTTCAAAAATATTTTGGGTTCCTAATCCTCAATAATAAAATATAGAACTTGATGATTAGAAACCAATGTGAGCCATAAAAAAAAGTACTGTCAGTACAAATTAACTATCAAAGGACCATAATAGAAAAACCTAGGGAAGGGTTTGTATGATGGAACATAAAATAACTTTTCAAGAATCGGAGCATGAATTGAGCCAGAAGAATTTGGAAGATTTTGCACTCTTACAGCTTGTGCACTGCTTGTATCAATAGGTGAAGGAATGTTAGATCCGACATATCCTGGAATATTTTGAACATTTAATCCATGGTTAGTTTGCACCAATTGATTAAAGAAGTGTCACATTTCTTCTCTCATTTCACACATTTCTTCCTTAAGATAAGTGACTTCATTTGCATGTTTTTGTTTAAGTTGGTTGATTTCATCATCTCTTTTTGACGTATCGACGCTCATTTCTATGCAGCTACAGGATGGTCATATGATTTGCTATCAGAAAGAAATTCCTCACTACAAACAATCTAGCAAAGGAGAACAAAAACAAAAGCGTAGTACAAAAATGACTTACTATTGCAATTTGGCTATCTGCATGAACTTCTTTCCCTATCTTTGTACGAGTTGTAATAAATATTTCAGACTATGATGGTTCTTCATTATTTTCTTTGATTGCACACTTAAATTATATCAAAATAAAGTAAAATAGATATAAATAAGCTCTGATAAAGTGCAAAATAATGAAAATTAAATTTTACGGTGTTTGTACTAAATATTACCTGTTTCATGTGTACACTTGCAAAACTAATAGGTCCCATACGATGTTTGTACTTTTGCTTTCTATTTCGAGAATTTACTTCACTCAGAGCCTAAAATTCGATTAAAAAAAGTTATACTAATTAATAAATTAAAAAATAATGAAAACAATGCAAACTATGTTAAAAGAGTAAAAATGTATTGTTTTAGTTTCACTTGAATAAAAAGATGTTTCCAGTACTTGATCAAATGGCACAATTGAACTTCTGGAAGTCAGCAGGACATTTTGCTATCATCTCTTCATTAGTAAGATTCTTATCAAAGCATCTTCTTTTAATACTTCTCTTTTGTCGCCTCCAAGCATCACGAAGACTATCCATCACCCACTTCTTTCCTTCTTTTGGAACTAGGAATTTGAATATACAAAATAAATTATACTTAGTTTTAGTTAGTAATAAACTTACAATAAATATATAATCTCAAATATTAATTTTTTCTTATGTTGACGTATTTCCTCATGTGTTTTTTAATTTAATTTCTGTTGGCACAGCATGCCAACTAGTGTACATCAAGGTGATAAAGCTAGGATTTCTTGCAATTGTTAAAATGAAGTTGCTTAAATTAGAAACTATCTTGTCAGTTGGTCCCACTGCTTGTCCTTGGTAAAATACCACATCCTCTTTTTCATCTAAATTTTTTGTGTGAATTTTCTTACATGTTGTTTGTCCTCGCACTTTTTTCTTCTTCGATAACCCTAAAATTATGTTATCGATAAAAACTAAGAAAAAAATTACAATGAGTAATAAACTTAAAAAGTTTATTACATACCATTTGAACTAGAATCGATGTTCACATCCTCATCTCTAGCACAATTATCCTCATCAATTTTCTCATGTTCTGCATGGTCATCCAATCCTTTAGTTTGTTCATCAACAAAAGAACTGACAGATTATCTGTTGTGTGAAAATCATGTTGCTTTTCTAGAAACTGATCAAGAGTAGTCGCACGAAGAATTGGCGGCCTCTTGATCACCTGTTTGCAGTTTTGTGGATCTTGAATAACATATTGTTTCTCTTCTTTGCCTTGTACTCGTCCCATGATATGTGAAGTATTAACATCCACCTTTGAAGAGGTTTGGAACATGCAACTGTGTATAGGTAATTTCAATCCTTCTTGTTGGATAGACTCTCCAAATTGAGATTGAAAAAACCTATATGTGTTTGGTGCTTTTTCGATTAGCACATGTGAGTTATTAATCTCTTCCCTTGAGGATGATTGGACAATCGACTTGTGTCTATGCAATTTGATCTTTCCTTGTTGTCGAATGGACGTCTCAAGATTCTTTCTTTTACGGGCCATTGTTGCCTGCTCTTTCTAATTTCATCATTGTGTTCTTTTGCAAGTTGTTCTCTCTTGATTTTATATTCCTTGGCTAATTCAGCACTTGATCGATATGGAATATCAGAACACATATTCTTCATAAGACTTTGAGCTTTATTTGGATTCTAAATTTTTTCTTTGAAGTTGTTTTCTGGTTCATTCTTCTTTCCCTTTTTTGATTCTCTGTTTTATTTTCCTCCGACAACTTCAACTATCAAGTCAATGAAGGTTAATTGAAGTGGAAGTGGCAGTGTCAACTACTAACTGCAAAATAGAAATATCAACTTTAAATATCATAAGACAGGTCATAGGTATAGAAATATATGTTGTTCAACAAACCATACGGCGCAGATTAGTTAAATAATCTACCATAAGCACAAAAATGGAGAGAACATCTTAATTGTTTTGCTAGTCATAGGGAAAATCCTCATCACATACACTACTACATTTTTGTATCATGCTGAGAAACTATTTTGTACTTTCAATTTCATACTTCGTCAAAATGTCATTTCACGAATTCTTGATAAGATGAAAGACTATCCTTAATCCACTACTTTCCAAACTCTTCTCCGAATGATCTTTGATCAAGAAAGATACCAAGTTTCATCAGCTATAATCCCTCATGAAGAACTCTATAAACTTGACCTGCCTGCAATGTTATCAAATTCATGTAGTCATCAGGTTAGCTTCACGCATTTCAAAAAATACATGTTACATTATTGGAATGCTCCTCATCATGCCACCTTAATGAATCAGCTGTCTTTGAGCACATAAATAGCCTTTTAATTCTTGGAATTAATGAAAAGTGTCTCAAAAATTTTGTTGGAACATGATGAGGTTTTTTAGAAGGCTCAACAACCTCATTATCTACTTTAGGAGGTTCAACATGTCAAGAAGCTCGGCAAATATGATAAAATTCATCATCTTTATGATCATTCCTAACCAACATGCAATCATTGGGACATGCATTAATTTTCTCATAATCAAGGTCAAGATCCTTAACCATAGACAGGCTTTATTGTAGGATGAAGGAATAGTCAGATCAGGCATTGCCTTTTTTAATAACTCTAAAAGAGAGGTGAATGATTCATTGCTCCATCCATGTAGACACTTTAATAAATATAAACGGATTGTGAATGATAATTTAGAGAATCCTTTACAACCAAGATATAGTTCTTGGCTTGCTTCTTCAACAATATTATAAAATTTCTTGGCATCTTCATTTGGACCTTCTTAAGATCCTTCATCTTGTGCAACATCTCTAAATTGATCATTCAACAACCCGTTAATATCATCATACAAGTCATCCATATGATCGTCAACATTCAACTGATTTTTTCACTCTCCATGATTGACCCATCTTTTATAATTTTTAACAAATCCATTGGCTATTAGATGATTATACACTACATCTCTTTGAGTCCAACTGATATTGCAATATTGATCACATGGAAACTGAATTTCACCACCTTGAGGATCTCCATAAGTGTAGGCAAAATCTAAGAAATATTTAACACCATCAGTATACTCGTTGCTATATCGAGGTAAATCCATCTAGTCCTTGGATGGAACATTTAAATTCCTAAAATCCAATATTAATGTTAGATTTTTCAATATATAGGAGCATTAATTATCCAATAATTATATTCTAAAATGTCGAGTAAATTATCAGAATCATGTGTTGGAAGATGATAAGACTTTCTTACCAAGTCATGGCCGTTATACAAAGTAAAACTCAAGTTTAAATCCACAAATAACAAAATAGAAGATGATTGTGAATCCAATTCCTCTTCTCCTACATATAACAAAATTAAACATGCATTCTACAAATTTTTTACTGATTCAACAAATGAAAGTATGTATTTTGTATATCTTTTTAATACCTAAGTACATATTAGAATGAAATCGGGTTGCTCTTAAACTTTTTAAAGTCAAAACTTTTATGTTTGGAGACACATAATTGATTTAGTTAGTTTATAAGTAACATCAGGTAATTTAAACTTGTACATTGAAATTACTGTGTTTGATGAGATTAACATAAATAAGGAGCTAACTAAGATTTTCATACAGTACAGGAATGACATGGAGAAACAAACCTGTTTTTAAAGAAAAAATCACATACTATCAAAATTAAACTAAATGATACCAACAAATTTGCGCACTCCAATAAGAAAAGAGTAGATTGCTTACAAATGTAAAATAAGGTGACGATGTTCAAATGATTTTCCAATATCGAAAGAATCCACAAACCAACAGTAATCTTCAAGTAATTTTTCATCAAACAGAGAAGAGATGACACTAGATCTAGTAGGAAGATGCTCAAGCCAAGTCTCTAACGATAATAAACACAAATTATTAAACAACATTGACATAATAACATATGATAGGGAATTTCTTCAAGCTCGACTTTAACATATGTTATTCAGAAACTACTATCTAATAACCAAGATGTGTAGAAGTACAAAAGTATCAGAAGCTTCGCTTCAGATATAGAAAACTACAATAATTTAACATACAAATAGGCCAACTAGCTAAATTTTAAAGTTATGAAATATTAGGCCAACTAAATGAATGTTAATGTTACAAATCAGTAGACCAAATCAAACTAACAACAACAGTGTTACAATCTCGAATAACAATCAATTCTATAGTGGTCCTATCATTTACCGCAGAAACAATAATAACAATAAAAACAACAAGAAGCTTAGTACTACCATGACATCCGTGATTTCAGCACTATAAATCACAATAAAAACAAATAGCAGCAACAATTTTACTATAGTGATAGCATTTACCTGAACAACCAACAATATTACTCCAATTTAACTATAACAATAATGAGCATAATGAGAGGGTGGAATACTATAACACTGCTAACACTTACTACATCAACAATAATGAGCCGAAATAGGGCTTGACGAAAAAAATATTTAGTCCCAAAACACAAACCCATCAAATTTCAAAAATAATTACAACAACAAGAATATAGTATTAAGTACAACGCCGGAAATGCTAAATATAGAGTGCATCAATGGTGAAACTATGCCATTTTCCATACTAAAAAAATTATACATATTAGGTAAAATTAATCAACAAATAACCACGACACAATCAACTAATGGGCGTAATACTCTACAAACAAAAATACCTTTTAGTCTATCTAAGAAGCTTGTGTTTCAAAAACTAGTAAAGACAAAGCAACAACAATGTATTACTAACAAGCAAGCCATAAAACCAACATTATCATGAACTATTTGTTGGAAAAAAATAATTTTAATATCTCAAAAATATATTTTCATTTATTATTATTATTTTAATATATTATTATCTATATTTATATTCTATAATATCGTTTCGTTATTAATTTGGTCGAAAGAATAATTATATTTAGTATCCATAATTGATGAGTATTAAAGTGGAATATTTTGGTCAATAATGATACACCAACCGTGTGCTTTGGAATTTTGAAGTAGGAGAAGATAATAGCCTTAATTGGAAATGAAAACTATCTTCAGTTACATTTCCTTTAATAGCATACTCTTTATTGTTTTTAACTTAGAGAACGTTGGTTGATTAGTTTTTATTATATAAGTTGATCATGAGATTGTGGCTTGTGTAGTGAAAAAAAAAACATTATTTTCTTAATTTTCTTTCTATTGTTGGGTCTTTTTAAAAAAGAAATCTTTATTAGATTCTAGTTCTTAATCTTGTACTAGAAGAGCTTGTTGAATCCTGGGGAATACACTCATATCGGATGAAATATCCCTAAGGACAATGTCTTTTGACATGCCTTAAGCTATGTGAATTTCCTACAAGTGTCTGTGATAATGTTCGTGATGAAGCGTTCGTGTTCGTGATAATGTGTTAGACCCCGTATTTCTTTAAATTAAGGATAATTATACAATTGGAAAATTTTGTTGTGGATGTCGTGTAATTTGAACTTAAGTATATTCCCGGTGCATGATTAGAGTATCAAGTGAATTTGG
>JAOTQR010044212.1:0-15095 GCA_025774065.1 Solanum ossicruentum
TGTTATAGCCCTAGCATGCATAGTCTCAAAACATCAAAATATCATTCTTGGAGTAGCTCATCAAGCATGACTTATTTTAGTTAGGGTTGTATATTTATTCTTGTAACTAATATAATTCTCATGAGCTCATAGCATTAGTATTAGCCCTCTTATTTGTCTCAACTTGCATAACATACATATTTTATCACAAGGCATTTATTACTTGAGAAACCTGGCATGCATCTTTTAGTAAAACACATGGAGGGTACGTTTACATAAAATTAAAACTATGCAAATCATGAGTAAATGTCATGAGATGAGTGAAATAAAACCTTTAAGCATTATCCAAAGTAACCCACTAAAGCCTAAAGAGACTTGGCTAGGGAATCATCATACCTACACTTGAAACATAGGCTTCACATGCCTTTATATTTAAGAATAATATACAAGGACAAATCATCATAAAGTACTTCATAAAATCATCATATGATAGAGTTCATAAAATCATTACATATTACCATGACCAGAGAAATCAATGAAAAAGGGGGAATGGTTGAGCATTGTGGAGCGAAGGTCCCAAAAAATCAAAACCCACATACCCTTGGTAATTTAATGGAGGAAAATCTAGTTTAGAGGTGAGAAAATCGGAACCGTAGCTTAGTCTTCTTGCCTGAAAGCCTTGCAGATCTTCAAGAGTGTTTTGGGAGGAGGCTTGAGACTTAGAGTGTGAGAGTGAATTGTAATAAGGTTTTCTAGGGTTGTATAAGGCTAGAGGGGCTCATTTGAGGCTTAAAACTACGTAGCATAGGCTTAGAAAATTAGGAAAGGTTGATGTTGCGCTATTTAAAAATTGTGCTGGACAGGACCACAAAAGGCCCCGTTTATGTGCTGTGGTCCATTCTACAGGTAGTAAGAACGGTTTTTTTTCTAATGAAATTTTTGAATACTTAGAAATGACCTCTTATCCTAAACCCGTGATAAGACTTATGGCTTCAAAGTCTGAGTATGGGCCTTCTGATAACTCGTACCTCCAATCTCAGAAACTATATTTTTACCAAATCTGGCCTTCATTCCACGAGCACAAGTTACGACCCTTAGATTACGTTATAGTCCGTAGACCACTTCATATATCAATGGTACTCAAAAATTGAGCTACTAGAAATGTGCATGTACGACTCATAAGCTAATGTACAGCTCGTATATCATCATATGGCCCGTAAGACCCTTCATGGGAACCACTGTTACTCATAAAATTTCCAGAACTCATTTTCTTGGTACTTTTCAGGCTTTCCATAGGTGCATCCTTACGATATCTCCCCTTTGGGAACATTTATCTCTGATTGTGCTAAATAAAAGCTTTAAGGAATGGTATACAAGCATCACATACAAAAAGATGCAATATGTGCATCATCAAAATCTCTAAATCATGCCTAAAATATCATTCTCGATGCAACCTCAAAATCACATAATCTTACATAGATGACATGAAAGTGACACGCAAAGAAAGGAGGTTCTAAAATAGGAATGTCATATTACCTCAAGCTTTATTATAATGGAAGAGATAGGGGTATCACTTTTTCATATCTGTTTCTACTTCGCAATTGACATTTTTGACTTGTTGATTCCTCCAAAGGACCTTGATGGATGCTATGTCTTTTTTCTTAATCACTTGTCTTACCTATCCAATATCTCCATCGAGACTTCTTCATAAGTCAAATTCTACTCGACATTCATTGCTTCTAGGGGCACAATCGAACTAGGGTCTCCAATACACTTTCTCAAGATGGAGATATGGAAAATCGAATGAACCATGCTCATTTCTATGGGAAAATCTAATTCATATGCAACTTTGCCAACATGCCTCATGATCCGATAAATCCCTAGGATCTAACTTCCCTTTCTTACAAAAATGAACCACGCCCTTTATTAGAGAAACCTTTAATTATACCCAATCATTAACTCCAAACTCAAGATCCCTTCTCCTAGTATCAGCATAGGACTTTTCTTGACTCTAAGCCGCCTTCAACCTTTCCCTTATCATCCTCACCTTTTCTATCACTTCCATAACCAAATCCAAACCCAATAAGGCTATTTCTTGTACTTCAAACTACCCAATTAGGGTCTACAATGTCTACCGTACATACCTTTAAAGGGGGCCATTCCGATGCTACAGTGATAACTATTGTTATAAGAAAACAAAAAGCAGAAGATGCTTATCCTAGTTACCCTTAAATTCCAAAACACAATCCCTAAGCATATTCTCAAATGTTTGGATAGTCCTCTCGACTTGGCCATCCATTTGTGGGTGAAACATCATACTAAGCTTGACTTTGGTACCAAGGCACTTTTGAAAAGACCACTAACAGTTCGAAGTAAATTGAGTAGCACAATCTTATATGATAGCCAATGGAACACCGTGTGATCTCACCAACTCATAAATACAGAACTTGGCATAATCTTCGGCACCATAGGTTTTCTTAATCGAAAAAAGTGAGACGATTTTGTGATTTTATCAACAACAACCCAAAATGAGTTGAAATGCCTCCTAGTATCAGGAAAGCCAATCACAAAGTCTATGTTGATATCTTCCCTCTTCAAGTAGGAATGTCGATCTCTTATGCAAGACCACCTGGCTTTGGTGTTCGTCCTTGACTTGTTAGAACTTATGGCAACCGGCTACGAATTTGGTGATATCCCTCTTCATACTACTCCACAATACACTTCCAGTAAATCTTTATATATGTTGGTAGAAGCAGGATGAATGCAATAAAAGGAATTCTCTGCTTCTTTCAAGATTAAGTCTCTCAACCCATCAACACCGAGCATACAAACCTACCTTGGTACCTAAGAACACCATCTCTCCATCAGGGAAAAAAGCTCCACCTTTCAATCCTTTACTAATGACTTCAACTCCGCCAAAATGGTGTCACGATCTTTTCTGAGATTGACTTCTACAATCAAGGAAGACCTAGAACTATCTACTACCATCACACTACAATTTTTGGCTTCATTCAATCTAACCTCCAACCTAGACAATCAATAGACGTTTTTTGCTAATTCTTTCGTGCCATCATCAATATGAGCCACTCTCTCCATGGACACCCAGCATAGGGCATCGTTTATAATATTAGCTTTGCCAGATAGTAATGCACAATCTTGTCATAATCTTTAAGAAACTATAACCATCTCCTTTGCCTCAAGTTTAGATCTGTTTATGTGAGCTCTTGTTGAAGACTCTTATGGTTGGTGAACACATCTACATGAACACCATATAATTATTGATGCCATGTCTTCAAAGCAAACACCACGACCACTAATTTAAGATTACGGGTGGGATAATTTTATTAATGCACCTTTAGTTACCTAGAACCATCGGCAATGACCTTGCCATCTTACATCAAAACACACCCCAAATCAATTATTGAAGCATCACAATACACTAAAAACCCTTCTAAAGTTCTAATAGACCAAAATAAGGGATGATGTAAGCTTGTCATTCAAAGGTTGAAAACTCCTTTAACACTCATTGCTCCATACAAATCTGGTCTTCTTTTGTGTCAACTTTGTCAAAGACGAAGCAATTCATGAGAAACCATTCACAAATCTCTGGTAGTTACCAGCCAAGCATAAGAAACTCCTAATGTCCATTAAAGTCAAGGGTCTAGGCCATTTTCTTATTGTTTTTGTCTTCTTTTGGTCCACTTTGATATCTTCACTTAACACTACATGTTCCAGAAATGCGACTTTCTTGATGAAAAACTCATATTTGTTGAACTTAGAAAATAGCCTTTCTTCTCTTAATGTTTGAACACTACCATTAGATGATTGGAATGCCCCTCCTCACTCCAAAAATAAATCAAAATACCATCAATAAGTACCACCATAAATATTTCTAGGTAGGGTTTGAAGACCCTATTCATAAGTTCCAAAATATCGTCAAAGCATTGGTTAGGCCAAAAGATATCACCATAAACTCGAAATACCCATATCTTATTTAGAAGGGAATTTTAGGAATTTCATAATCATTCACCCTCAACTAATGATACTTGAACTAGAGGTCAATCTTTGAGAAGTGATTAGCCCTTGCAATTAATCGAATAAGTAGTCTATCCAAGGTAAGGGATACTTGTTTTTTATGGTGACATTATTAAGTTGCTAGTAGTTAATGAACATTCCAAGTAAGCCATCCTTCTTTTTTACAAGAAAAACTAGTGTACCCTAAGGTGACTTACTAGGCCATATAAAACCTTTCTCGAACAAATCTTATAATTCATCCTTTAACTCCGTCGGGGCCATTTGGTAGGGAGGGATGGAAATGGGTTGAGTGTCATTGGTAAGGTCTATACTGAAGTCTTTTTCCCTTTCAGTAGGAATACTAGGGAGTTCATCAGGAAAGACATAAAGAAACACATTGACCACTGGGACCAACTAGATAAAAGGGAATTTAGACTCAACATCCTTAACCTGCGCAAGATGATAAATGCAACCTTTTAAAATCAACTGTTGAGCTTTAAGATAAGAGATAAAGATACTCTTAACCACCGTATCATGAATTCCTCACTCAAGGATGGTTCATTAGGGAATTGGAACCTAACCTTATGAGTTTTTCAATCAATAGTAGTATGATATGCATGTATGCAATTCATTCTGAGAGTAATAACAAAATCCACCATGTCAATTTCAACAATATCACAGGGCAAAATTTTATGCAATATAGACACGAGACAACCCCTATAAATAGTTTTAGCAAGCATGGACTCACCGATGGGGGTAGACACCTCAAAAGCATCACATAATTATTAAGGACATACATGGATACTGTTAGCAATAAAATGAGTAGTGAAAGAGAGAGTAACACAAGAATCCAATAAATCATACACATCAAAATCATAAAACATTAACATATCGGTAACAACATCAGGCGCTTCATCAACCCCATGTCTCCCTAGAAGAGCATAAAACCAATTATGACATGGAGCACCTCTTTGTTGGCCACCTTGTGCCCTTTGACCACCACTGGCATCTTATCCTTGAGGACAACCATCTCTACCCTTGTTGGGACAATCCGCAATCTTGTAGCCCATTTTACCACACCCAAAGCAAGCACCCGAGTTCCTTAAACATGTGTCACCATGATTCATCCTGCAATTTGAACACCTCAAAAGAGTTATCCCACCATTGCCACCTTAAGTCTTAGGGTTGGTAGCCCTATCATTAGCAAATCTTTGGCCTTGGGCATTGGAATACACTTGGCCCTAGAATTTATTGCCTTGTTGGAGACGACTACCCTATGTACCTTGGAAGCCCCCATCAAGTCGAGCCCTCTTAGACTCCCTCGTCCTTCTTTTCCTAAGCTTCTTCCCCTTAAGTTGTTCAGCGTATTTCATAAGCCAAGATTATCAATGTACCCTATGAAAATGGCGGCACAACACTCTTCATTGGTCAAACTGGACACACCCAAAACAAACTTGTGCATTCTTGCCCTAACATCAACGACAAAGTGAGGAGAATAGTTTGAGAGATCATTAAATTTAAGTAAATACTCGCTAACACTCATAGAACCTTGCTTGAGTTTCATGAACTCTGTTATCTTCTCTTCCCTTAGTTCAATTAGGAAGAATTATCAAGGAGAGTAACTTTGAACTCTTCCCAAGGAATGGGCTCATCATTCGCCCTCTCCATTTTCCATTGGTTGTATTATATTTGTGCAAGGCCTTTGAGTTGGTAGGCTGCTAATTCTTCTTTCACATCTGAACTTACCCCTCTAATAGCCAAGACTTTATACACTTCATAGATCTCTTCGGGGTCTTCTTCCACTTCGGAACCATAGAACTCTGGGTGATTCATCCATGTAAAATCCCTAAATCTTATGGATGGAGTAGGAGCACAAAGAGCTTGAACTCCTTGGTTGGACACATCCCTCCCTAATAAAGTGATCATATGTCGATATTTGACATGAATAATTGCTTCTCTTTTCGCTTAGGGAACTTGTGGAGCCAGAGGGGTTGGTCACCCTTGGGAGTGGGAGATCTTTGCGCCATTCATCTTGGTGGAATGATCTAGAAGAGAAAAGACCATCCATTACAGATAGGAAGCCTTAATTCAAATATAAAGCATACAAAGAGTATGAAGTAGTTATTCATTTCCTCAGATGCCTTATAGCCTGTTATTCATAATTGTGGCACACTTCAAAACCATGAACAAAACTCTACATGATGTAGTTTGTTGGATTTTTGAGGATCACTTACAAACCTAATGCTCCGAACCAAGCTTGTCACGCCCAAGCCCCAGCCTTAGACATGACACAGCGAATAGGAACTAGAAGGGAACCCAAATAAGCCTCTTGAGCATGCATGGCACATCCTTGATTTTGCAGAAACATAATTAAACAACCATCAAGTAACAAATAATTTCTAAGGGAAAGCATGACTTTGGAATCACACTATGGGGATGTTGTAGGGAAGAGGATTAGCATGGATCACATAGCAAACAAATCTAAGGGGCGGGTAAGTATGACTCATGCTCTGGGGATAAATAAGGACTTTCATCTCATCAACAACATATATAACTAGCATATAAGGGAATAAGGACTAAGGGAAACCTTCAATAATTATATAAGCATAAAGAGTCGAGCTCATAACATACATAACCATAACAAAGTCCAACAACATCTCTAGTCATGAATAGAATGGGGGTCAAGATACTCCCTGGGCTCACCCTCGGTAGATAGAAATCCAAAAATTGATAAGTTTTAATGGGGCATGAAAGTAAATGGGTTTTGTCCTCGGATATAGAGGACTGACTAATAGTTAGTCTCTAATCAAATCGCTTAGCCACATAGAAGAGGAGAATGGAATGGAGCTTTGGTCCTTATATACTTAGATCATATAGGTAAAAAGAATGTGTCAGTACATTTAAATGTACTAAATATGTGGGTGTTCACGACTCGGACCTAGGGTTTAGGAGTGACGTAGTGAATGGGAACCCCAGAGTCCCCAAATAAGCCTCAAAGTATCCAAATTCCCATCATTAGTTCAGAAGCGTATAACAGGTAGTAAACACATAGTTCTAAGGGACTAGAAAGTATGACTCATGCTATGGGAATATCATAGGTATAGGGATTTGCATGGATTCATATAACATATAGCATATAAAGACTAAGGGGCAGGCAAGTATGACTCACTCTATGGGAGCAAATGGGACTTAGGATCTTCCATATTTCCACTTCATAACATAAACACACATAATAATACCCATAATCAAATCATAGTAACCATTATCAAATCTTTGAATAACCACACATATCATATATCTGTACAAGAATCTATGAGATGTCCAACTAAACCTCTAGCCATAGAATAGTATGTGGGCCAAGATATGTCCAGGGTTCATCGTCAAAGTAAATAACATAAGCAAAAGCAAAATAAAGTAGATGAATAGTGGTGCGTCCTTAGAAGATAGGACTCACCACAAGATCTTCTCAAATCCGAACTAGCTGTCACATGGTGGATGAATGTAGTCTATGATCCCTACATGGTTAGATAATATAAGAAAAAGTATGCAGACATGTAATGCATATGAACTTAGTAAACCTGCATTCAATGTTAGATGACAAAGGCATATATATACAAAGAGATATATAGCTAAGAACAGTAATATAATAATATGTTATGAAATTCATGATGCATGAAATGCCATAATGATAATATAAAGAAGGGATGAGACCTCAACCAAAATTTAAGACTAAGCGAGCTATTACTTACAATCTTGATGTTATCCCTACACCGAAAAAGAGGTAGTCTACTTGCCGAAAGTAAAATGTACTTCTTCTTACAAGCCTCCCATTTCGGAGAAGTAAACTTCCTTACAAGCCTCCCACTTCAGATAGGGTTTTCACATTATATTATATCAAAGTTATAACCGCATCTTATGGGCTCCCATTTTGGTGAGGGTTACCATATAAAACACATATGCTGGCACATAGTTCAAGATAAAGGAAGAGGACCCTTGGGGATAGACCTAACACCTCCAATCTCATCAGTGCTAATTCATCATCCACAAGAATATATATATGTATACATGATTTCAAAAGAGGTGCAAGTCATTTCAATGCATTCTTAGGATTAAAAGCCAAACATTTTTCATAACTATTCATGCTTGGGCTCAAAAGACAATATCAATATAGTACAAACAACCAATATGCTCAAAGATCCAATATCATAGATATTTATGTGATCATATTCTTGTCATAATCATATATGTAAGCTTAACTTACCGAATCATTTTCATAAATATATGTAAGCTTAACTTACTAAATCATTTTCATCAAAATCCAATGCTCATGTATGCATATGCCATGAATGATATGTGAGTAGCAACGAGAAATATAGATTCAGTCTTAAATTAACAATTCAATATGAAATTAAAGTAAATCTATAATTAAAATTCACATTCAAATCACAATTTAGATTACTCATGCTTAGATCAAACTTTAAAGGGACAATGCATATCCAAATCTTTATAATATTCATAACAATTCAACATATTAGGTCTTAAATCACTTTAAAAACATCAATTAAACATAGCTCATATCTCAATTGATTCAAATAAATAATAATCTTTAAAATTCATAATTAAAGTAAGCTCAATTTCATGAAATCTAGTGAAAAGTGTGTGGGTCTTCATGGTTGAAAGGGACCATGAATCAATCCCACACACCTTAGTTACCCAAGAAGAAACAAGAAGAATTTGATGAAGAAGAGAGTCTTCCCTTAAGCTTCAAGACAATCCTCCAAGGTTCACTTTAGTGGAGTTCTTAAGAGAGAGCTTGAATAAATTCTAAGTGTTGAATGAATTTGTATGAGAGAAGAAGAGTATAGGTCATTTGAATACCTTAGGATAGCATAGAAAGTCACAAAAGACCCTTAGGAGTAGCCAAAATTACAATAATGTCATTAATGAATTGGGTGATAAAATGTTACCAAAGGTCCCATTTTGAGAGCATACGGTCCGTTTGAAGGAGCACTGACCATGTTGTCTTATCCAGATCATTTATATTTTAATAACGCAATTTTAGCTCATTTTTCTAGTGTTCATGACATAATTCTTGAACTCTTCCATTTTGAAAAGAATAGAAAAAGAGTTGACGGTGACAATTGATGATTTGTCTTGTTGGTGAGTGACACATTCATTGTTTACATCAAATTTGGATAAATGGTATATATCATTGAAATATTTACCTTACTACACTTAATTATTTAATTTATAAATAACGATACATACTTGAATTTCTCTTAACAAATTAATTTCATATTTCTAATTCAAAGATCATAAAAAAGTACATCACAAAGAACAAAAGAAAGTCATTTTAAGTAGCATTCATGCTTGGAGAAAGTAAGCAACATCTAGTATCAATAAAAAGTTGAATATGATTATATTGTTGTTTTACATATAAATTTAGTATTTTTCTTTTGAATTATTTACTTCCATACATCTCTTTAAAAATATTTTCATGTTGTCATATATTGTATTTATCTATCAAGATCATCTGTTTTATAATCACGACATTTTAGTTTATTTTGCAGCGTTAATGACATAATTCATGCACTCCACTTTTTCGAAAAAATAGAAAAGAAGTAGACGGTGACAATGGATGATTTATCTTGTTGGTGAGTGATGTATCCATTTTTTACATCAAATTTAGATTTGTGGTATTTATTATTGAAATATTTACCTTACCACAAGTAATTATTTAATTTTTAAATAACTATAAATCTTGAACTTTCTCTTAAAAAATTAATTTCATGTTTCTAATACAAAGGTCGTAAAAATGTACTACATAAAGAAGGGAAGACAGTCGCTCCAAGCAACCCTCATGCTTGAGAGAGTAAGCAACATCCAATATCAATTTATTATTATAACACCCCGTAAAATTTACCAAAATGCTCCTAGAATGTAATCATGCATATAATGCATCTTCCAAAGTTTTGATGGGAAATCCAAGACCGAATTTTGGGATCAACACAAGAAATCGAGTGGAAAAATGGCCTTGACTCAATTTTAGAGCAACTAGGTCGAAAAATAATTTTCGCAAGTCTAATAAAAAACAGTAAGGGTGCACAAAAGGGCCGCAACATGGACCCACACTTATGTTTTTTCTTCATTTTTGATGGAGGTTGAAATTCTTGAAAATACACTGTGCGCGATGGGTCCACGTTGCGAACCAGTGCAATTTTGGTGACGAATATTCTTTTGATTTAGAGAAGAGTATTTTGGGTATTCCCAACCTATTTTAATACCCCAAAACTTGTCTTAACTACTTTAATTCGTACGAAGGATTCAAGCCCATTATTTTTCTAATTCCACAAACTAGATTTCTAAGAGGCGAAGAAGAAAGAGTTGAGGGTTTCAAAGTTTAGGTCCAAGTTCTTGAAGAAGAATTGGTAATTCCTTCATCCCAGGTATGTCAAGGCTACCTAGAACATGGGATTGTTCTCCCATGTGCCCCTTGATTGATTTAGGTTGAATAGTTACATGTGATGGATTTGGTTTGTGATATCTTGAATATAATCTTGAAAACTATCTTTAATTTTTATAGATTTTCTTAAACTGATGACAATGATACTTTGAATTAACTATTTACATGTATTATTGTAAGATTATGCATCTACCCTACATGATGTCCTTGTAAAAGTATTCAAGAATGAAATTAGAGGTAATGTCTAGAGTCTTGACTACCTGGGTGTATTGATTTCTAGGGTCTGTGCCGTGAGATGAGTTTAGTGATGGGAAGTTGATGAAAGTAGTGTCCTTAAAGTCTAGACGAGATTGAGATAGAGTTTGAAAGGGTGATTATATTCTTTAAGTTGATAGGGGTTAGATGAGATCAGGTCCTTATATAAGGGAGGTTGGTTGAATAACCATCCTGATGTTGATAGACTTAAGAGCATGTCGCGTCCTGGGAGGAGTATTAGCACCTTACTCGAAGCGAAGAAGGCAAGGCCAGAAGAGAAAGTATATGACTATAATGTGGGTTTACAGCTCGAATCCCTTGACTGCGGTGCTATTGAATAGGTAAGAGTGAGTCCCACTCAACTTATTAACTATATGGCCAGCATAGGAGAGGATTGGACTGTAAAAGTGGATGTTTCCTTTGTCCCACAGAGGACTTGATAGACTTTTCTTTGGGATCCCTTGATAGATTCGTCCTTTACCCCAACAAGGTACTGTGCAGATTTAGCAATGACATCTCTTCATTGTATCATTACCGGCTCATTGTTGGTGGTTTTCGGTTAGAGAAACTCTTAGATAGGTTTTATGTTGATAGTACTTTGAGGTTGATGTGATAGTATGAGTCTTGATTGATGGTGATGTGATGGAGTCCTGTCCCTAATTCCAAGTTAAGACTTAGTGATTGATGAGTTGATGTCATATTATATTATCTTGCCAATATTGTCTATTTTAACCCATTTTACACACAATACATTCCATATAGTAATATCCCTTTGGCACTGAATAGTTTATGATGCAAATTTTGTAGAGTACTTAAGCAGGTGAATTGTTGAGGCTCACAGATTCCCAGAAAGAGACTTGGTGAGCCGTCCCCTGCATTCGGAGCATGCTGTATTTCCCTTTTTCTATTGCTTCAAGTTATTTGATTTGATGGTGGTAGCCATGGCCTGTCATAGTACCTTCTTAGACATTAGTTATAGAGGCTTCATAGACATAGACAGATGATAGTTGATGTTGGGGTTTTCTCCCCTGTTTCCTTTATATATTAAGATTGTTATATAGAGGCTACATAGACACAGACAAATGATAGTTGATGTTGGGGTTTTCTCCTGTTTCCTTTATATATTAAGATTGTTATTTTGTTCTTATTCTATACTATAGACATAGTGATAGCATTGTAGCCCACTGATAGCCCTCTAAATTAATGAACGTCTTTCACTAATGTACTGACTAATGAGTGTGATGGGACTAGGTGGTTCGCTTAGGGACTAGCCATAGTCTCTGAATGCCAGTAACACATAAGGTACCCTCCCAGGGCGTGATAAACTTAGTATCAGAGCATAGAGTTCGAGTGTCCTAGGGAGTCTATGAAGCCGTGTCGAGTACAGTCTTGCTTATAGGTGTGTTGTGCACTACACTTTCTAAGTAAGAGGCTTTGGGACATTAGGAAGTGTTACCCTTCTTCTATGATCTAATTTCGTGCAATAGCGTTTAACTCTATGAACAATCTCATTCTAATTTGTGTGTTATATGTATTGCAGAAAATGCAGCCAAAAAGAACAGCTGCTTAGAGAGACGCCTCAAACCCAGCTACTGAGAACACCCAACCTGAGATCCCAGCTCAGACGAAGATAAGGAGATGGGGACAGCCTGCTAGGACTGCTAAAGTCCCACAAGCACCCCCTAAACAGCCCCAGCCAGCTCCCAGCACAGAAGCAGGGTTTAGGGGAGCCATCACTATGATGACTCAACTGGTTGCCTCCAAGGGTAACAGATGGGGTCCTCAAGCTCCTAGCTCTAGCTCACTGGAGTCCTCAGCTGTAACTCAACTCAGCGATTTCTTGAGGATAAACCCTCCAGTGTATACAGGGTCGAAGGTTGAGGAGGACTCGCAGAACTTTATTGATAAAATGTAAAAGGTCCTAAAAGCCTTGCATGCTAATAAGATCGAGGGAGTTGAGCTTGCCTCCTATCAGCTAAAGGATATTGCTAATGTCTGGTACAACCAGTAGGAAGATAGTATAGGTGAGAATAGTGAACCTGCAGAGTGGGAGGAGTTTGAAGCTGCTTTCCTTAACCATTTCTTTCCTCAAGAGTTGAAGAAAACGAAGGTTGATGAGTTCGTGAACTTGAATCAAGGAGGGATGACAGTTAAGGAGTACAGTATTAAGTTTGTTAAGTTGTCTAGGTATGCTCTGTAGATGGTGCAAGACATAAGGGCCAAGATGAGGAAGTTTGTATTTGGCCTAGGTAGACATGTACAGAAGGAGTGCAAAGTAGCTTTGTTGATCCCCCGCATGGACATCTCCAGGATTATGGTTTATGCCTAACAGACAGAGGAGGATAAGAAGAGAGATAGAGAAGAGTTGATGAATAAAAAGGCAAAATCAGCAGGACATGAGCCTAGCCACCAAAGGTAAAATAAGGGTGACAAGTCCTAGTTCCATAAAAGACCATCTCATCATGCACCTTTTGTAGTGAGTGTGCCTATTTAGCCAAACAGGTATGAACAAAAGTCTTATGGTTACAAGAATTACAAAGCTCAAGGTGCACAATCTCAAGCTAGTGTGACTCAAGGTCCAAAGGGAAAACCACCTAATGATAAGTGTTGTAAGCTCTATCTAGGTGAGTACCATGTGGTTAAGGATGTTTGTTATTCATGTGGATAGACTGTTCACTTCCAGTTTGAGTGCCCAAAGAGGAGGCGAGGTGAAGGGAGCAGCAGAGCACAGTCCTCTGTAGCAACCCCAGCGAGAAATCATCAGAGGTGTACTACTACTGGTACAGGAGACGGGATGAACCGCCTTTATACTATAGATAATTGACAGGATCAGGAGGCTAAACCAGATGTTATTACAGGTATTCTTTAAGACTTTACTTTTGATTGATATGCATTGCTTGACCCAGGTGCCACTTTATCTTTTGTGACTCCTTATGTGGCTAGGAATTTTGGGACTGTCCCATAATGTGTGCTTGAGCCTTTTGCTATTTCCACTCCTACTGGTGAGTCTATATTAGGTGAGAGTGTTTACATAGATTGTATAGTATCCATTTATCATGGAGATACCTTGGCTAACTTGGTAGAATTGGAGATGGTTGAGTTTGATGAGATACTTGGCATGGATTGGCTCCACGCCTGTTATGCTTCTATGGATTGTAGAACCAAAATTGTTAAGTTCCAATTTCCTAAGACCTTGTCTTGGAGTGGAGAGGGAGTTCTATTGTACTTGAGTGCAAGTTTATCTCTTATTTTAGAGCCAGAAAGTTGTCTCCAAAGGTTGTATCTACCACCTCATGTGAGTTAAATGATGTTGAATCTCTACTCTTAAGTCAGTTCAAATTGTGAATGAGTTTTCTGAGGTGTTTCCTACTGACCTACCTAGAGTCCTTCCTGATAGGGAGATTGATTTTGGGATTGATGTTCTTCCCAAGAACCAACCTATTTCAATTCTACCTTATAGAATGGCCCCCGTAGAGTTGAAAGAATTGAAAGTACACTCGAAAGACTTGTTAGAGAAAGGTTTCATAAGGCCTAGTATCTCTCCTTGGGCTACTCCTGTCATATTCGTGCATAAGAAAGATGGATCCCTCAAAATGTGCATAGACTATCGGCAACTGAACAGGGCCACAATGAAGAATAAGTATCCTCACCATAGAATAGATGATCTATTTGACCAACTTTGGGGTGATACTTGTTTCACCAAGATAGACCTCAGATCATGTGACCATTAGTTGAAGGTGAGGGAAAATGATATACCAAAGACTGCCTTTAGGACACGGTATGGCTATTTTGAGTACTCGGTCATGTCCTTTGAGTTGACAAATGCACTTGTGGCTTTCATGGATTTGATGAACAGGGTATTCAGACCGTATATTGATATGTTTGTGATCATGTTCATTGATGATATTCTGGTGTATTCAAAGGATGAACAGGAGTATGCTAAAACCTCAAAGACCATGAGTTGTATGCGAAATTCTCAAAGTGTGAGTTTTGGCTCAAGTCTGTGGCTTTCCTAGTCCATGTTGTTGTGGGAAATGGTATTTGGGTATATACTCAGAAAATTAAAGCGGTTAAAATTGGCCTACACCAACTTCTCCGACAGACATAAGAAGTTTCTTAAGATTAACAAGCTACTACCATAGATTTGTTGAGGGATTCTCTTCTCTGTCAGTACCATTGACTAAGCTAACTCAGAAGAAGGCCAATTTTTAGTGGTATAAAGAATATGAAAATAGTCTCCAAGAGTTGAAGACTATATTGACCACAGCACCAGCTTTGACCTTGCCAAACAGAATGGGAGACTTTGTGATATACTGTGATGCATCCAGAGTTGGATTGGGTTGTGTCTTGATGTAGAGAGGGAAGGAGATAGCTTGTGCATCCA